>JACGCK010000159.1:0-104240 GCA_014925825.1 Pholiota molesta | reverse complement strand
CCTCGCGTTAGCTCTCTGACTACACAGAAGAAGAAAAGCTTGGTATGCACTGTTATATTTTCTTCCCCACTCCACGAAAACTCGTGCAGCGCGCTTGGATGGAATGTCGAAAAGGTTTCCGATTATTGGTTTTGGTGTTGGTCCGGGTGCATAAGGTCCGTTTTTGAAGTCTTCGTCTTGAAGACTTCAGGACCATTATTGCAACTCCTGCTAGTAGAAGGGAAGCAAGAAGGGAGAGCGATGTAGTATATTCCATTAGAGCTAGTGAAGTTATATTGTAGAAGATCTGAAGGGTGATTTTGGGTGATTTAAATGATGGAGGTTTTGAGTGGATCTCGTTGACTCTTTATACTATCGCCCCAGGTAACTGTAGGCTCGATGTCAGTCACACGAGCCCGTTATGTCTGGGGCACATAGATGGAGAATACTCTCACTAAAATTAGTGCAGGCCACCGCTGTTGTAAGCTCAAAATGAAGGTCTTGATGTTCATTGGGGTTATATCCTTACTTAGGCAGTCTTGATACTTACTATTTGGAGAAGTTTCAACTATGGTAAAACGTGGTAAACGTGATCGATATCACTGCCACAGCATCTATCGGTATCCCAGAATCATTCTCCGAGATTCTGTTTTAAGAGTCTTGTAGCTTGGTCATATGTTTTGAAATTCCCCCGCCTCCATAATCGGTTTTCTAAGCAGATAGACATATCGCCCGAGGGAGCTGCATCACGGCGTTAAGCATAGCTCGAAAGCTTTCATCGAGCTTGACGTCATTACCACGTATTACTTACCAAATGCATGAAATTTGACTGGCTCACCAACGTTACACGTCTGGTTCTGTGGTATATCATGAGCTCTACTTCCTTTGGGATAACGAGTATTAGAGTGCGGCCTGCAGGGAATATCCGTCGAATGTTGGGTGAGGATCGCCGCTGTCACGATATATCAAGCATCTTGTTCCAAGCATCTGCAACGGAACCGCAATGGGTGGGCTGTGGTGACTTTTGCGGGACTTCGTTCGTGAAGACGGGCTGCGTGTGAGACATTGTCCGCACTCGACCAAAATTTCAATGGTAGGCGGCAAGAGATGCCAGTCTTCCTTGCTCTCCGGCTTACACAGACTGACAACATTAAAACGCAGACCGTATGTTGAAGCGCTTGAGCGGCTGTGTCGGGTGTCGGATAGAATCTAGGTTTAATACAAGTGCGAATGAAATGATGTACAGGAAACATCCAGGATCCGTTTAGAGGAAGGTTCCCGACGCCCGTACTCTGAGCAATGATTTATGATCTTCAGTATGTATGACTCGGGAACAAGGGGCCGTGTCGACTCGTCATCATGTTCTGATAAATCACGAGGTCATTATCGTCACCATTGCACCAACACTGGCAACGGTGACGGCGGCGATGCTTGCCAAATACCCATGAGGCTAAGTTAACGTTGGCCTCGAGGCCAGTATGTTCCTACCGCATTTCGTGATGCACTCTCCTGCTATGCTGATGTCCACATCATATCGCTGACTGCACGTTGGAAAATCGAGATAATCAGCTCAGAAACGTTTCCAGCGTGAGGCTTTGGCAGCTCATTCATACTTGCGACGGCAGTGCCTGGGAAGTCACTTCTGCCACAGCACAGCACGAGCTTCCGCTGAAAGTAAACTGCTACAGCCTATATTTCGCATCTTCCGCGTATTCTCGTCTTTCATACTTTCTGCTGGCAACTATGCACTCCCGCAAGACCATAACCATAGTCACCTCGCCTCCTATAGCAACGAAATCTCTGCCGACTTTTGGCTCTCGAGCATCACCAACTACCAAACAAGCTCCAGTCTACCGCGTTGAAGAACGTAGTCGTACGGTTTATATCTCGTCCGACATCGATCCATCCCAATGGGATACCCATAGCCTCAATACCATCTTCAGTCTGGCAGAGGTTCCTGAGAGCGACCGGGAAACTCCTAGTGAGCAGCCTATCCGCAGGACACAATCATATGCAGATACCGAAATCATCATCTCAGAGGAAGCGTCAGATCGAAGTGACGAATCGAGAGTGAGCTCACCTCGAATCAGCGTCTATCGCACACGTCGTGCGGGCAAAAGCGCGAGCGCTCCGCCGACACCTCCATTGCCCGACTATGCCCGACGTGCACTTCCTGAGGCAGCAGTCGCCGGGACCCCCAAACGCATTCTATTCTATCATAAAGACGACCCGCATTACGGATTCACGAATTTCTCTCCTCATCCTGTGGTTTATAACGGTAAAAAGTACCCTACGAGCGAGCATCTCTTTCAATCTTTCAAAGTCAGTGTCCCTTTTTTACATTGATACATCGTATTTTGCTGATAAAAAATCTTCTTATGTTTAGTTCCAAAAGCACCGACCGAACCTAGCAGAGCATATCCGCACATGTTCGGAGAGACCTAGCGTCGCTTTTTCTGAAGCTCGTCGCTTCCAGCCTGAAGTACGAGCTGATTGGAAGCAAGTCAATATTGAAAAAGTATGTCAACCATCTGTATTTCTGTCTATTGTCATTGAAGAACCGTTCTAGATGGACGAGACATTATTTCACAAATTTACCCAACACGCCGATTTGCGAGACGAACTTCTGGCAACAGGGGATGCGGAACTTGTTGAGGTAAGAGTTTGTTGATCTTTCCTAATCGCACTAAACCTTGCACAGGATTCCGACAAAGATGCGTTCTGGGGAGTAGGAGCCGATCGACGAGGCCGAAACGAGCTCGGGAAGTGCCTGGAGAGATTACGAAGTAAATTACGCGGTAACGGATGCTAGATGGCTGGCCATCGATACTAGCCTCGTTGTTGTACTTCTGTTCCGTTGCGTGTTTCCGGTTGGAATGCTCATGCCGCGTGTCCTTTTCATATCCTCATGGCTGATGCTGTTTGATCTTGGCCAATCCATGTTAGATCACTGTCTCTTGATGCCGTCCTCGAGGAAGGGGTGTGGTTATCTCCCTATTAAAACAAGTCTTGCAAACATATTCCAGTTCACGCTCCCTTTCCCTGTCTCATCTAATACACAGAACGATAACTGATCAAGATGGCCACTTCCGCACCAGTAATACCATCCACTCAATCCGGGCAACTATGCGACGTAAGTTATCTATATGTTGTCCTCGTGTTTACAAGGAAACCTTTGACAAGACATCGTCCTAGTACTGCCACCAGAAACCTAAATTTTCCAATCATTCCTACTGCTCTAAGACTTGCGCAGGGCAAGCTGCGGCTCTTTGCAATGTAAGACTCAGTTCACGATCAAAATCATCGAACTTGTCATAATTCTGTACGCTCTTTGAAGCATTGCCACAAGAAGCCGAAATTCCAGAATTTCGAGTTCTGCGGGAAGAACTGCGCCGCGCTGGCAAACCCTCAGGGAGCGAAGCCTAGGAACCCTGCTGCTGCTGCGCCTCAATATGGCGGGGGCTCGAAGCAGACCAACACGAATTCAAATGGGACTGGTACGCAGGGCGCGTTTGACCCGGTCCAATTAGCCAGTGAGTCCTTGATTAATTTCGGAGTGACATCGCGCAGACTCTTATGTCTGCACTCCAGAGCTGGTCGCCCAGCATATTCCCCAGGTTCAGGCCATGTTTAACCCTGGCCCTCAAGCCCAAGTCCAAGCCGCACCTGCGCCGGCACCTGTCCAACCCCAAATCATCACAAACCCATTCGCCAATCCCGCCCCGCTCGCCCCAACCAACAACCCTTTCCTCGGCGCTGGTCCCGTCAATCAGAGCGGAGCCACATACCCCTACCCCAGTGGCGCTGGCGCCGGTGCGGCCGCTGCTGGTGGGTTCCAGCAGAGTGCGGCGATGATGAACGGTGCGCCCACAGTCTACACGTTGGCGCCGTCATCTCGCCCCGCGGCTGGCGCTCAACCGCTTCTTATTAGTACGCAACAATCTGCCAATGATCTTGAGTGCCTTATCCCTGGCTGCGGGCAGCCTGTCCACGCTGACGCGAAAGGCGTGAGGACGAGCGACTATTGCTCGATGCGGCACCGCGAGTACGTCCTTTGCTTTTCATGTCATACCTCGACTAATTCAGCACGCATGTTGATAGGGAGGCGGTTGCCATTGGCTTGGCGTCGCCGTGTATTATGTGTTTGACTTTCCCGCAAAGCGAGTCGGATTATTTCTGCTCGAGGGGGTGTAGGGAGGAGTCGTTGAATAAGCATGGTATCGTGGAGGACGAGGGTTCCGAGCAGTGATCGTGCTGTTCATACCTTCATTCCCGTGAAGCTTTCCCTCCCCCCGATCGATGGGGGGTTTTTGGAGTGTGGCATTTCATAGATCTGCAGATGCGCGTTTCATTAAATTATAATTCCGATTTGTAGCCAATTCGACGAATTTTGTTGCCCTGATTTCCTACGAGCCGAGTAAGCCACTGCAATCGGAATGTTATCAAAATGGCTAGGTGAATATGCTTTTTGACTTTGAAGTCGCTCTTTGTGGTTGTTCGAGCCTCAGAGAAGTGGTCTGGTTTGGTCCTAATAAATCGATATCCTTGGATTATGGCCAAATTATAGCTGACTGATTTCTTGGAGTTCACGTTCCTCATTTGTTATGCTCGTCTTTATTTTGAGTTCATAGTTGTGGTGGATCGAACAAACATGCCACATGTCAACATATCTACCCTTAATATCGAAATAATGCTCCCGAGTCTGTCTAGGCTCTCAAACCTGGAAGACATTGAGCCCCCTTCAATCCTAGTACTAATCAGTCAACGTAGTTTCGAATCAGCTTTGCGATGTATATTTCAGGTGATATACAAGCGATATGTGGTCGAAGAGACATTCGGTATTTGAATGAATGGAGTAAGTAAATTGTACAGTAGTGAGTAGGGTGTATGAATGGATGCGAGAGAAATGATAGCTGATTCTAGATGGGAAGGGTAATTAAATAATGGAATGAAATAACACGAATGTCGTAAAGGGTCGTGAAGAATGGGTACAGAATGCGGAAGTGAAAAAGAAAAAGAGAGGAATTGGAAAACAAGCGAGTATTTATGAAGTAAACCACAAAGAGGAGATTAAGTGTCTAATTTGAGCGCGGCTTTGCCTAGGATAGGGAGGAAGCTTCCTGCCATGAGATGAGTAAATATCGTTTAGCAACGGAGCCCGAACGAGCTAACCAGTAACTGCGGAGACCGCTAGACTTTTTGGGGCACCGATGCATATCAAACGGGTACTCGTACGTGTTGTTGCAAAGGGGACAGGTCACTAAGCTGGTTAAAAAAAAAGCAGGAGCCATGTTAGTGGGAAGTTAAATCATTAAAAGATTGGTACAGACTGATCGTCGATGTCGTGAATATGGAGATGATATGTCAATGCATTGACGTTTGGAAGTGAATTTCCACAGCCAGAACGCGGGCAAATAACACGGCCATCTCCTCCAGGGATGGTGCTGCATCTATTGGCGGTATCCATCGCTTCTTGAAACTATAACGTCGACAGAGCACCCTATATTTTAGATGAAATACTCGAGGCATTCAATAACATGACGCACCACTGCGAGAAGGTCACGCTGACGCGCTTCATCCAAGGTAACTTTGAGACCTTTGGATCCAACAATAGACGTGTACTGCTTCTCCGACACCAGTTCATTCGGCCCTTGCGACGGAGATCCTTGAATGGGCAAGTTATCTGGATCAGAGTAATTGGGCGGCGCAGACTCCAGCGTAGTATCCGAGCAGCTCCCAGAATATTGAGCCTTCAGGCGATACATCATCGCAACCCTTTGGGCCTCTGTCCCTTCAAACACAGAATCGGCGCCGGGAGTTACAATTTCCCATGAGGAGTCGCTATCCTGGCTTCCCATGGTTTCGAGGATGGAAGAACGCGAGCTAAAGTATGTCCCATATCGTCGAGAGTGTCCAGCACCACAGGCTAGCTTCTCAAATCTGGGCCAGCCTGGAATTCCGGACATTGACGGGTGTTGCGGAAGAAATCAGCTACGCTCATTTCGGGAGGGGAATGAAAGAACTGCGAGTCCGGGAGTCAGGAGGAGAAGGTCGCAGCAGAAAGCAAGGGACTTTTTGAAGACGGAGGGGAGAGACCTGCTTTCTTATACGAGTGTGGGCCATATTTTGTGGCCCAAAAAATGTGGCCCATCAATGCCACTCGAAGCCTCACACAATCCGGCTACTTCAACAATCATTGTTCGCCAGTAAAGGTGGCTTCACAAGTCCTGCCACGGGTGATATGAGATCCTAAAACAAAGCAGTCTGAGCATTGCTTTTGAAGCGCGTGGGCAGGAAATGAAGGACAAGCAAAGCAAGGAGGGATTTGGGAGTGGTGCTGGTGTGAGTTTAAAAATAAAAAGAAATCAATGATCTTTGTCACGATCACATGAGCATCGTTCAGGGCGTGACTTTCGGAATCGTGGTCACACTCGCTCCTAGTGCTCCTCCATTGCCCGACATCTTCTACAGTCTTCTACCTGTATAGACCTCCCCATAAAATCTCAATTCTACACAATATCCCGCTTTTATAGAATCTACTCTCCTGTCTGAGGTGGTACCGGTTTTCTTGCCATGCTTCTGAGCAAATGCGCAGCTGCAAAACGAGCTTCAACCTTGTGGAGGTCGTCAACAATGCCTTGCTTCCAGGTGTGTCGAACACCAACACATGGAGCGCGACCAGCCTTTTCTACTCGTTCGATTAATACACCACCAGCGTATGAAGGCCACATTCCCCTAAATTGGTTCGAAACTGCGTTGCTCACAGTTGGATCGGCCGTGGTTTCATTAACCGACCCACGGAGAGGAGGTAAGAGTTATTTTGACTCTCACTATTCGACTCACTAGAAAGACTATTATAGACATGGTTGCAGCCCTCGGTGAAACAACAGCAGGACCAACGCTTTCACGCTTGAGAGATCGGATGCTGGAAAGCCCAGAAGGTCGTAGAATCCTGAAGGAAAGGCCACGCGTTAATTCCACCACAATCGATCTGAATAAACTTCTGGAGTATCCGGAAGGCTCTTTTGGTAGAGCGTATATAACATGGCTGGAACGGTGCGGGGTGACTCCAGATACCAGGGAGCCAGTAAGTGGCTTAATAGTTCTTTTAAAAGGCTTCTCATTTTCAATTAGGTGCATTACATCGACGATCCTGAACTGGCCTATGTCATGCAACGATATCGCGAGTGCCATGATTTTTACCACTGTATCTGCAACCTCCCCGTCAATGTCGAATCCGAGCTTGCTCTAAAGTACTTTGAGTTCGCGAATCTTGGTCTGCCAATGACTGCCCTTGCCGCTGTCTTTGGTCCATTGCGTCTTTCGGAGAAGAAGCGTTCCAGACTATTCTCGGAATACGTCCCTTGGGCCCTGAAATGTGGCGGCAGCGCGCAGAGCCTTATAACTGTGTACTGGGAAAAACGCTGGGCCGAAAGCGTCGAAGATATGAAGAAAGAATTCGGTATCTGGGATCCCCCGGAGGCCCGGTGGAGCAAGCCCTTGAACGAAGCAAAAGCATCAGCTGAGGAAAAGAGACAAGCGGCCAAGCATTCTCCAATACAGTAGTCCGCAATTCATGTAATTATTTCTCATCAATTCATTTCGTTCCAGTGACCGTTCGAACTAATGGTAAGGAATTCCTCCATGTAGACGATTCCGTTCAGCTGCCTATTTAAAGCAAAGTTCATACCACTTTCCTCATCTAAAACCGGCCTGGCAATGCTTGTCCGAGGCGTTGATGCGCCCACAGCTTTTCACGTCCCACCGCAGGATACATTTCCGGACTATTCACGAGCTGAATCAACCCTACCAGTCGAGTATACATTACTTTTACTTACTTCCCCGCATGGACTTTACTTGGAGTTTTGAAATTTCTATTTGTATCTGGGGGCTGGGTTTCGCCTCGACATCCGAGGAACGGTGTCGTGTAAGTTGCGGTTGTCATTTCCTTAGCAATCCATTGCTCTTAGCAGCTTACCTTTTTTTCTTTTCTTCCTTTCCTTTCTCCGCAGGTGTAAAAGTCATAGCTTAGTCGACGACTCAAGTCCGCTTGACAAAGACGCTTGACCGGGGGCCGGAGTTGACGCGTTGACGCCTGGTTGGCGCTTTACATTGATGGTTGTTTCGATGATCGACACCGGACCTTTTAACTTGACGGCAAAAAGGAACGCTTATCAGTTTCGCTTGCGAGGATTTGAGCTGAAAACTCCATGACGTATCTTTCCTGGACTATGTAAGGTTCCAACTCTGACGATGGTATTAATGCTAATTGGTCCCACTCATTGTCGACGTAGAGACAAAGACATTATTACATATGTACCAGTTTATTTCCTTATGGGAGGAGTCCAGTGCATTCTCGAACATTTCTGGGTGTATGTACATTGGCATTTGTACACAGCACCTTGTATTTTGAAGCCACAGGGTCAGTTGCAGAAAGCTTGCTATAGTACATGTGTCGCCAAGTGGCGAGCGCTAACGCCGCCGACAGGTTCGCGGAAAAGCGGGGCTTCGAAGGTTGTTTGCATATATGGTTTGGTTTGACGCTCATCTTATCACGGTCTACGGGACGGGCGTCTAGCCGTGAGTAAACTTTCACTAAATTGATTTGCATAATGGCGAATTTGCTCTGTTTGCGTATCTGGAATGAGTATCGAATTAATCGGGGTTGTCGAATTATTCAGTTCATTTCATGCTAACCAGTTCTGTGTATTGATTGGGCTAAATTGGACAAAGCGTAGGCCATCACCAATGATACGGTTGCACCCCACTTATAAGTTATCCGAATTTCATACAAATTTCTTCAAAGCCGCAATTACTTGCGACTATTACTACGAGTTGACTAGGAGAGCTGTGTTAGTCAGATGACATAGGATGAGATAGGATGTCATCTGTGCGGATAGATACCCGCTTGCCGAAGGGCACTCGGATTGCTCGGAAGTTGGAAGGTCCAGAAGTATCTACTCTCCAGTTTCGACTTGCTACAGACTCAAACCGATTATCTCTCTTTCAACAGAATTGCAGTTCTTGAATCGTTCCGTATACATACACTGCACACTTACTTACTATGATTATTGAATGTGGTTCGATGCGCCGCCGACGCTTGAATTGGCAATTTGTTTATCGCTTCATTTGTTTGCGGACAACACACGGAAATTTTGAGAAACTGGAATGCAAAGGCTGTTCATGCTGTTCATACTAGATAGCGCTACTTACATGGTAGACAGTTGCGAAATCATTTTTTGTGGCGATTCACATATCTCAGAGTACCCACGTCGATATAAGCAAACGCAGCAATCAGTTCGTACACTCTAGGCATTCCAATGGATTTCCCTTTGTGGTCGTTGTCCCATTTGACCAACGCTGCACGCCAACATGGCACCCTACTAATTGCCCAGTGGATCTATTCCTTTTGATCTCAACTGAATGTTTTGCTCGAGATCGTGGGTGACCCTACAGCCTTTTCCGGAACCCGGACGACACATTTCCTAGATCTTGACGTTCAAAAGGTTTATGTTGGTCCATTCGGAGACCTAGATCTCGATAAGCAATAATGATGGTGTCTGCGGCTAAGAAAAGCACTCAAATCGGAGGTATCAGTCGATGGGTATAACTCGCTTAGGCCCGATCTAGGGTCAGGCCTTTTCCCACCGTTCGGCATGCAGATTTCCCGGCCTGCTGCCCGTTGCATATGGAACCTCCGGACAGAGGTCCTTTATTTTTTCTAGAGGCTGCTGTCTGGCCGATGTGCCGCATACCATCGCCGTATGGCTCAGCAGGCGGCGGTGGACGCGGAACCGGCTCCTTGCGTATTAAACACATGCGCAAGCACAATAAAAGATTTACATGATGCGCCTGCTATGGTTGAGATTCTTGAGAAGGTGGCGGCGGTCGGCTGGGCTGCACCGACGGAGCGCGAAAGAGCAGAACCCGGGAGAACGAGCGGCTGGCCGGTATTGTGGTGGTATATACTATAAAGCCACCGCGGGATGGTAAAGGCGGTGGAGGCGGTGGTTGGCAGTGATGTACAGTGCGGGCGGTGTCGAAACAGCGATGGACAGCAGACGTACGAGCAATGGATGCCTCGAGCGCCGTTGTCAATTCATTGTGCGCCGTCATTCATGGGGCAGCACCGGCGTCGCCGTCAGTCGTGCGCGCGTGCGCTGTCATCATTTGTGCATCGTCCATCCATTGTGCGCTGTCCATCCATTATCCATCGACGCATCGTGCACCCTGCACCGTCGTTCGTGCGGTGTCGTCATTAGCGCGTCCGTGCGTGGGCCTTCGTTGTGCACCGCCGTTCATCGTTCAATCATCAATGTTCATCCGTCATTGTGTACTGTCGTCATTCGCGTGTCATCCGTCCGTTATGTATTAGAGCAATTCATTTATTCCTATTATTGCTACACTACAGTAGCATGCCTGTAAGGTATAAAATAGGCGCCCGCATACACCGAGTACGGCATTCCAGCTCCGAAATCGACCAGGCAAAACAAACGGGCCTGGCCGTGGACCTGCCGTGGACAAAACGGCCGACACGGACAGAGGACCGCAAGAGGACCGGGGAGGGGACAGGGCTGGGGAAGTTCCACGTGACATTTTTGCTAAATGGGGAATTTCAACCTTTAGCGAGTTATACCCATCGACCTATGACTCCTCAAATCGCTCTTGTGTGACAGTGAGCCCGAGATATTTTCGTACCTTAATGTAAGTAAAACGCTGCTATAAAATCCCGCGTCTCCTCCCAGTGTTCAATTCCTTCTCCCTCATTATTTACAACGATTATCTATCCTCAAACTCCCTCATTCACAAAGATCATGAAACACACATATAGCAGCGATGCCGAATCTCTGGCGACACGTTACATTCTCCAATATTCAGTACGTGTTTTTGAGCTGCCATCATTCATGTCCCTTGAGAAATTTGCCTCCATCCTGTAGCGTCGAACTAAGTCCACAGTCTTCCCATCTTTCGACCTTTCTTTGCATGCGGAGATATTGGCCTCTCCCGTAAAATACGCCATCTTCGAGGTGTTGGGATACGAGTTCATCCGAGGTTTTGGGATTTCCTCACGTGTTTCCGGATCTCTGCGTTCTTCAGCCATTATTGGTGCCTTGGGCGGTGGAGTTTTGACGATGGTGCATCTTGCTCTCTCGTTCAAATACCACAACACTCGAGAAGACTATTCAACACTTCGCTCCCTTTCGACATCTCTACTTCAAGCCCTTTGGAAGGAAACCATCTTCAGCCTTTTCGCTGCCATCATTGGCGCTACACTAAGCGGCGTCAATTCCTCCGATGACCTACGTTACACTGCCGTTGCTGGCGTTGTTGGACCCATTCTGGCATTAGCGGTTATGTTTGGAATTTTAGGAGTGATCATAGGAGTTGTATGGAGCGTGGAAAGGTTGAGAGGCTTTGTTTCCAGATATTGAGTGGTCTCTTTTTCTCTTGTTTCCCCCTCCCCCCTTGCTTTCGATTCTTTGCTCTACGCTGTTCAAATGCATTCCATCATACTTACATGTTCAATTCAGTATTAATCAGTACCTAACAGCTCTCTTACCATACACCGTGTATCCTTTCGGACCTTTATACTCAAGAATCAATAAATAATAACCAGCAGACATGAAAGACGCTTTAGCTTTAGTGCGTATCCATTACAATTTTTTGTTACGGTCTGGTCTACATCGTGAGCTTTAATGCCTCAGATGGCCTCGGGCGTCCGATATCCCGTAAGCAAGGTACACTCTGCTGCGAGTGATTGGTTTTGCTCAATGCCACGCGCACCTGCAAATGTTAATTGATGCAACGTTAACACTGACAGGAACTCTTGGGTCTTTCCTCATACTTATGTTACGAAATATGTCAGGGTCGTGGGAGCGGGCGGACAAGCCAGCCAACCTCCGATGCCTTCGTGGCCATGTTTGATTATTCCTGCTGTTCTAGGACTGTCAATGTGTATCCAATAATTTAGGCGACCTTGTGTATATGCATTGGTATAAACAAAATTGAAATTCAATGGTCTCAGAATGAAAGTTATCCAGGTTCAGGTACACGAGGTCTTATCAGTTGATTTAAGCGCCGGTGGAGGTATGGACGCGAAGAGTCTCTCTCAGCCGTTGCTATCGCCCGATATTATGGCATCAATATAGTCCCGCGTCCAAAATATGTACTGCTTCAGACTATACCTGGCATACTTAACCCGCTATACTGTAGTCGTACCCACAATTTCGGATGATGGGGCTTTTCTGCTCAGTCCATAAACATCTTCGGGACCATTGGGGTAAACAGTAAAACCATCGTACCGAACAAGTAACAAAGACTCGTTTATCTATGACGCTCTTATGACATATTGAATATGTTTATATTGCAGCTATTAGAGGGTTGTGATCTGCGATTTCCAAGCACCTCATCGGTAACTGATTTACTATTGTATCGCGGGTACTTCCGGGGTACTTCCTAAGCAACATGTCAAGATGAGCCGCCGAGCGGCCATATCCACTACCAATTCCATCATTGAGTTTTGACTGATTTACACCAGCGCTCCCTGTCGCTTCAATCCCATTGAGGAGTCCCGATCAGATGCCGTTTTTTTAATAATGGATAACACCCATCCATACGTACACCTAAAACACATATACGTATACATGAGGATGAAGGATCTGCAGCACCGTAGTAGGCAAGTAAGTCCAGATTACCGTAAAAGGATAACGGCAACTCCTTGTGTTGCTCAATGCTCAATGACGCACCGCACATATGCATCGGATAGGTATCATACACTCTATAGTAAAATTGGTGGTTTCCTATTATGTGGAATACGCTGCGAACGGATGTTACTCCACCTGGAATTTACTTCTTCTTATAATTGAATTTCATTGATTGATATCTTTCACTATAATCTTCGATTCTAATATCGGTACAGGGCGATTTTTTAATCATATGTTTTGTAAGACGGTAGTAAGCCCATTGACTTGGAGCTTGTTTCAAGTTCGGATTTACTGTTTTTAAAGGAACAAATGGAATAAGGAGACTGGTCGGACAGCGGGCGCCTTTTAATTGTACACATGGGCAGTTTCTTTTTGTGAATGATTTTGAGGCATATCATGCAAGCTCTGTGACTGACGCATCGGTGATGTCGGGCAACGGGTTGTGCAAAGAAATGAGAACGATAGAAAGTCTCGAGAAAGGAGAAAACCTACTGTATCTTTGGCTAACTGAAATTTACGTGTTTTCTTTCTATATCTGGGCCTTCCCCGATCCTCCAAAGTAGTATTGACAGTGTCGACATTTATCTCTGCACCTTTCTTCTGCGCCATTACATTGGCAATTTTTGAGTCAAAGGTGGATTTACAATCTGAGTTATTGGGATTCTCCGCTCCCAACAGCAAAGGATCGTTGTTCGGCTTGGGAGTGGATGGAGTTAGTGGACGAGAATGATTGTAAAGATCGATTATGAACGAGTCTTCTTCTCCATTAAGGGCCCTGTGTATTAAGAGAGATCGTCAGAGATAAGTTAGGACCCTACTCAGTACAATGCGCACTCCACATTTATCTCGTAACGTGAATCGTAATATGAGTAGAACATGTCCACGAACTCCGCGGCTGGGTCTGTTGCACTTTCTGGGTCAACTTTGCTGTATTTTTCCATGCTTCTGAAAGGGCTGGACGAGGTAGCAAGAGCAAATAGTTTATGAGGGCAGTCTAGGTGAGAGAGTGTGGGGTAGTTCCCAGGTGAAAAGGATCCAAGAGATACAATAGAAGGGCTGGGGTTGCCACTTAACGAATGAATATGGGGTTGAATATTTACCAGGTTCATTTCGGATGCTTCCTGACCCATGGCACAAGGCCTATCTATTAATCTAAGAGAAAAACTCAACGTGTTAATAACACGTGGGTCTAGATACACAAATATAGAGCTTCGATACTGTCCTTTCCATGGGCGCTTATTTTCGGCGAAGCCATCAGCTCAAGCATTCCACTGTGTAGAAGGGTATTTGGCTGAAATTAGACGGACATTTTCTGCTAACCAGGCTGATAGCAGTAAGACTCGTGGCTTCTTATGAAGAGCATTGACCCCATCGCTGCATATGGCGCCCAGGAGCGCCCAGGTCGCTGATGTTGCCGATTAGCAATAAATATTAAACGTTTAAAACAGAACAAAAATGCATTAATAGAGAGATAGTTCCGATTGAATGTTACTCCCTTGCGTCTAGCACTTTTTAAACCATACACTGGCACTCAAACGTTTTGCACAAGCAGATTATGATGCCTGCAAGCGCTCAAATTTCGCAGGTTGGCCAATCTTGCCGGTCGGCATGAGGCACTCCTGTACGGGTTCCCGCGAGCGTGAGAAAACGAACCCAAACTACGGCTCCCAAGGTGGCCAATTTTTCTGAGACGTGACCGTTGTGTTCATGTGGCGACTATCATGGACTTGCGCCAAAACGGCCACGAAACCCAGGCCTTCTCACTTTCTAGTATGCCAGAAACGATGTATTTCGACTGCTTATATCGATCCTTCCATACGGGAATTCACGTCGACACTGGTTCGCAAACAGCCAGCATTCCAAGTCCAACCCTCTTCTGTCCGTATCTTAACGGATCCTGTTCAGTTCTATGACACATTGCTGGTAAGTTTGCTAGCTTGTTGGTCGATTTGATAACCAAATGCCTTAGGAAATGATAAATAAAGCCGAACGACGAATATTTATCTCGTCATTATACATTGGTTCGGAAGAAACGGAACTGGTAAATGGGTTTCTTTCAGGATCCAGTACTATGTTGATGATTTCCCCAGATATCTGCGTTATCGACGCGTCTTCGCGCCCGACCAGACCTCAAACTCCAAATGGTTCTGGACCTCAATCGGTCTACGCGCCCAGGGTCTGATTCAACCGCAAAGATCTTGCTCCCGCTATTGCAGGAGTTTCCAGCCCGTGTCACTATCTCCATGTTTCGCAGTCCTAGTTTGCGCGGAATTCTCGCTAAGATAGTTCCTCCACGGTTCAATGAAGGCTGGGGGACATGGCATGCCAAAATTTACGGTGTTGATGACGACGTAATGATCAGCGGGTGAGTCGTTGCTAGACTTCGGAGAGATGTCATTCGCAAGGGTTTAATGGAAGAAATTTCTCCTAGTGCGAACCTGAACAAATCGTATTTCACGAATCGGCAGGATCGCTACCTATATTTTTCGGCGCAGACACATCTCGCGCAGTATTGTCACGATTTCATGGAAACTGTCAAATCTTTCTCGTACAGGCTACTACCCAATGAATCCTCAACACCGTCGATGCCCGCCACTCCCAATCCCCACACCTACACTCACGACGACTATACCCTATATTGGCCTAATTTTGATACCCATCCCCATTACTTTAATTCGATCGCAGAAGAAGCCCTCTCGCAGTTTCAGAAACGCCATTGTACCCACTCGAAACAAATATCATCGAACAATTCTGCTGACTCGGCGCAGATGCCTCTACTTATCCCAATCATCCAGGCTGGCCAATTCAATATCAGGGAAGAAGAATCGACCATTCAGCTACTCTTCCGACACCTTACCGAAAACTCACTAAAACGACGTCCGTTACTGGATCTGACAAGTGGATATTTCAGCCTGTATACTCCCTATCAGAATCTAATCTTGAATAGTCCAAACGTCGATTGTCGAATTGTCGCAGCAAGCCCTAAAGTAAGTCCTTCCAGACCCCTATGGTTAGTTCTATGGTCGAATTTTTTTTTTTTTCAGGCAAACGGGTTCTATGGATCGAAAGGGATTTCGGGAAGAATACCGGAAGGCTATACATTGTATGAGAAGCGCTTCATGAATGCGGTGGCCAAAGCAGGTAGACTCTGGAGGGGAGATTCACAGACAGGTGGCCAGGGTGTGCTGCTGACTGAGTGGGAGAAACCAGGGTGGACTTATCATGCGAAAGGTATAACTTCTGCCTCATTACTTTCGACAAGAGCGTTCTCACATCGTACGGGTACAGGAATATGGGTTTCCCTGACGTCGTCAGCGGCTCCGATTCTAACTCTCTTTGGTTCTACCAACCTCAATTCGCGGTCAGCACATATCGACACAGAACTCTCCTTCCTCATGATTCTGCCATCAGAAACACAAATTCCCGCCACCGCCCCCACCTTGGACCCTTCTTCCGCAGATTCTCTCGCACTAGCTGATTCTCCACTTCGCGCTTTGCAGCGGGACCTCGCACGTGAAATAGATGGGATTAGATCCAATGCTGCCGAATGGAAGGGCGAGCAACGTCATGTCCGCTGGACAACCAAGATTATCGTCTGGCTAGTCAAAGGAATGCTGTAGATTCACTCAGGCATGACATGATGCATGAAACTTCGTTAGCTTGATTGAACTTTAAGAACATAGCGAGCATGTTATTTCGATGGCCTTCACGCATTGTGTACGTCCTCACTTGAATCACGTTGAAACCTTGCAAGGTTATATAAGCCACTGGTTTTCTACTCCACCGTTCTACGCTTGCTATCTGCTCACGCGCTCACGGTCCCAACTTGGTTTCCATACACTGACATCAGTTCCCATGACCAGTAAACATTCAGCAAACACTCAAACACTCAAACACTTAAACGCTCATCATGGACCAAGATGCTCTAAATGCTCGAGCCGCCGAGCTTCTTGCTGATCCACAGGCGCTCGACGAGTTCATGCAATTCATGAAGAACGAAATCGCCAACCCACCGAAGGTCGTGGAGCTGTTCAAGATCCCGGAAGGACTATCGCCCGCCTGGCAGGAATTCTTTGATAAAGTCGCAGCGTACTATGAGAGGCAATGCGCGGCCAACAGACACGCCCTCATTTCACTCGAGAAGAGGAGCTGGATTATGGAAGATGAGAAACTGTCTGAATTCGAGATGTTGATGTCTGCAACGGATATGAAGGAAAAGGTGAGTGAATCCGGTTGGAACTTTTGAGAACGTTTGGGCCGACACCCAATTGTGTGGTGATTGTCTATCTAAAGGGAAACGAAGAATTCAAGAAGGGTGATGATATTAATATCGCCCGGGCTGAGATGCTGTACTCTTCTTCCATCTCTACGTTTCCGACACCCGATGCTATGAACAATATGGCAGCTGTTTCTTTGAAGCTCAATAAGCAAGTCTCGACATGTAATTTTTGACGAACTCTAGTCACTTACAGGATGTCGCGCAACTAGATTCGACATCGCCGAAAGCTTTGCTACCAAAGCTCTTGATATGGATTTATTTAGCAATCCTCTGAGCAGCGCCAACGCGCATTTCGCGCGCTCTGTGGCACGTACTCATTTGGCCAAATTCGACGGGGCAAAAGCAGGTTAGCCCTCGTCAAATTCTCCATAAACTTTGTAATAACTTACACTTACAACGATGCCCGCAACAGATGCCCTCGCCGTGCGCCAATTCGATCCTTCTGAAACTTCCGTTGAAGGATTACTGGGTCGTATTCAAGCGTTAAGCGATACAGTCAAAACCATCGAACAGGTTGAACAATATCTCAGCGAACAGCCCCAGCCCCCAGCTGAGATCTCTTTCGACCAGGCCTTCGACAGAGTGCAAGATCTTCAAATGTCTTACATACGGATCCCACCTGTGTTTTTGGAGAAGATGAAAACCGAGATCAATCCAGTATCATATTGACGCACTGCGATATCAGATAGCAATCCACCTGTAGGAATAGTGGAAATATATGTATCATAGTTTCTCAAGTTCACCCACAAGCTCACATCAAACGAGATTGCATTTCAGCGCTACATAATAACTATCCTAATTGAACCACTTAGAAAGCGCCATCTTGTTGGAGCTGTTGCCTGTCCTTGTGGATGGTCTCCTGGAGCTTCATCTCCGAGCCTTGCTTCTTGAGTCGGGCCTCCGCTGACTTGATCTGGTTCTGCTCAGACTTCATCTCGCTGGCCTCGCTGTGGACCTTGTTTTCGAATCGCGAGACACGTCCGGGGACGCGTGCACCGCTGCGGCCACCGGCGAGACGGCCAGCACCACGGGCGCCAGTGTGGAGGTGGCCAGGGAGACGGCCTCCTTGCCTGAGTCCGGTCCTCAATCCACCGCCAATGCGGCGACCAGCAGTTGCGCCGGTGTGGAGCTGAAGCAATAAAGAATTTATGCATGAGCACTTTCTGTAACTCGGATCAACGATCGAGACGACGTACTCGGCCTGGGAGACGTCCACCAAGGGAGTGCGCACCGCCGAGGTGTGCGCCACCGGTGCGTGCGCCGCCGATGTGCGCGCCGCCGCGGACGGGAATCTTGCTGACAGTGCGGGCAGCGGCGATAGCGTGCGAGGGGCTGAAAATTCGGGCTTCAACCTCCTCGAAGTCATCGAAGTCGCGGGCCTCAAGCTCGAACTCATCGTCGAAGTCACGGGCTTCGAGCTCGAATTCGTCGTCAAATTCACGAGCGTCAAGTTCAAACTCGTCGTCGAAGGCGCGTGCGTCGATTTCATTGTCGAAGTAAGCGACATCACGGGCCTCGACGGAGGCAACGTCGTCAGAGTACTGCATTTATGTGAGTGAGAAATTGCGCTACAGTATTAGGAAGGTGACTTACGAAGGGCATGGCGGCGACGCTGGTGGCCTTGAGAGCGAAGACCGCAGCCAAAACGAAGGTAGAAGTGAGTTGCATGTTGATAAATGTAGAAGGGATTAAGTTGAAATCTACATAGCGCCAAAGAATGTTAGGTGCCGTTCTGAACACAGTAATATTGGGACCTACGTCGTAAAGGGTTCGTGAGGTTCGAAGAACGTATAGGACCAGCCTAGATTCTATGAGGACGAGAAATCAGTTCCAAACTCCAATAAAAATCGGAGGAGGCGGCTATACCGAGTGATGTGAATGTCAGAAAAGTTGCACCGGGCACTTTGCTGGGGATTCTGGCTAGAAAGGACGTGCTTTTATAGCATTCCTTACACCTGTCCCATGTCCCAAGTCATGACAGGAATCAGTAATTACACAGCCCACCGTCAATGCCGGAGGCATTCATTCATCGCACTTCTTCCGCTGCCGGATAGGCATTGCGCATTGTGATGTTTGTGATGCTGGCCGATTGGGGCCGTCAGTTGCAATCAATCAAGAGGCTTCAAGAGGTGGCAAGCATCAAGCAAAGGGTCTTGGCATTCGTATATTAATACATCATACATTATATTTAGACTTCTACTCTACACAACACAGCTACATTCTCCCTCGTTATCAATCTTGAAACATCGTACAGAGATTCTACATACATAGCCTTCATTCTTAATCACTTTGTGGGCTGAATAAGACGCACATCCGTATTTGAAGGCCCGTAAACACAACTGCGCCGCACTGAACAGAAAGAGGAGCACCCTGACCCAAACATGACCACGTACATTTCTATCAAGGTGCTGACCCACTCCGAGTTGCCCAATGACAAATCGCAAGCACCCCACCATTTTACTGAGGAGAGAAATGCCCGATACTGAGTCGGTGATCAGATATCAGAGCGCTGCCAGGCGCTGCCACAGCGCCGAAACGCTGATGTTTGTATCAAGGTTTGCAACCAGATCGCCCATTCCTCGTTGATTCCTCGCTGCTTGAAGGACTATATCGAGGTCCTCCGATTCTGCCTTGACCTGCTAACCGGGTATAATAGGCGCCCAATAAGTTCTATCAACGACACATGCTAGTGGCACTGGTCAGACGACTGGTGTGGAGTAGTGGTGCCACTCAAGGTGCCACCATACACCTGTACTGCAAATTGACAATGTTTCGCAACGTGTCTCATCAACTTCCACGGGGCTGGTTGACCGTTGGAAGAACAAAGACTCACGCTGCCTTGCTGCTCCAATGTCCGATTCCATCGACGGTCGCAGCTGCACATGGGAGATAAAAGTCTCGAGGTAACGGAAAGTTTGATGAGGTGAAGCATTGATGGTGCGAATTGCGACGGAATCCAGAGGGTATTTTTGGTGCCAGTGGGCGCTCACCCTCTGACAGCTAAGACACATCGCAAGATGGATTTTGACGGTGGGAATGCGAGCTCTCGCTGCGGCCTGGATCACTCCTATCATCATGGAAAAATATATGTATGCAAGAAGCAAGGTCTGGAATTAATTCATGACCAAGAACGCGGCTCGAACATTGAATTCCTCACCGAAAAGGACCGGAGGTCTTTGAAAGCTTCCTTACAATGCGGCACGTTGACCTACATAACCTGATTCCTGGTCATCTTCAACATCTTCCTCAGAGTCAGAGGAGACGAATCTTCGGCTCAAACGTGGAAGCTTTCGGCCGAGGAAGAGCAGTGTTATATAGTCCTTTGAGGTTGGGACATTACATTGAAGAATAACGTTAATTATCTAGAATCCCGTCTGAGTATCATTAGATGGGATCAGAGTCTGAGTGGTGAAGATGCGTTGGAGAAAGAACTGGGAGCACTTAAACAACGTTATGACTCCTTCTCGTTTTCCTCCATTCCCTCCAAAGAGGCCTGTTGTTGCCACATCCCATAGTATAGCCCCCTCAGCTTCATCAGTTCGTCATGGGTGCCCTGCTCTACCACCTCGCCCTCTTTCAGCACGATGATAAGGTCTATACAAACGTGTAAATCAGCGCCCGGTCCCTAACTGAGATGATAAATATATATAACCGAAGGAACATACCGGATTCAACTATTGTCCGAAGTCTATGCGCAACAAAGATACTCGTGCGCGCTTTATCGAGAAGTGCGGTGTTGATGTTCTTCATGAGCTCGAACTCCGTATGGGCGTCCAGAGCGGAGGTCTAGAAGGAAGGACAGACCGTCGCCAAAATTCACATCCAACAAAAAAAAATCAGAAAATACACGATTTTATATACAAAAATAGAAAAACAACACGCACAGCTTCGTCAAAGAACAGAATCGGCGGGTCCTTCAGCATCACGCGCGCCACCGCGAGGCGCTGCTTCTCGCCCCCGCTGATCATCAGCCCGCGCTCGCCCACCTGCGTCCTATACCCCTCCGGCAGCCGCGCGATCGCCTGGTCCACATTCGCCTTGCGCGCCGCCTCGAGCACCTCCGCGTCGCTCGCGTCGAGCCGCCCGTAGCGCACATTGTGCATGATGTCCGCGTGGAAGAGCGGCGTGTCCTGCGGGACGACGCCGATCGCGCGCCGCAGCGACTCGAGCGTGACGCGCGTGATGTTCTGGCCGTCGACCAGGATCCGCCCGGCGGAGGGCTCGTAGAAGCGGTAGAGCAGGCGGAAGATCGTGGATTTTCCGCAGCCGGAGGGGCCGACGATGGCGACTTTCTTCCCGGCGGGGACGGTGAAGGATAGGTTTTTGAAGATGGGGCGGTCGGGGTGGTACGCGAAGGCGACGTTTTCGAAGCGGATCGAGCCGCCTTCCAGGCGTAAGGGTTTGGCATCGGGTGCGTCCTGCAAAAGCAAGGAAGACAAAGTTAGCATAGGTATATAATGAATGAGCGCAGCGCGTAGCGTCAGCATACCTTCGCAGGCGTGTTTTCCTCAACGAGCTTGTATAGTACTTCCATATCAAGCAGGTTTTGCCTCATTTCACGATAAATCGTGCCCAGGAAGTTGAGAGGAAGTGAGAGTTGGAAGATGAGCTGGTTGACCATGACCACGTCGCCAACAGTCATGGTTCCTATTGAAAACATGAAGATCACGACACATCAGCCCTTAACGCGGGATACTAAATATTAATCAAAGATACGAACCATTTACTACTCCCTGCGCAGCCAAGAACATCGCCATCGTCAACGCGCTGGAGAAAATGATATTCTGGCCCGAGTTCAAATACGCCAGCGACGTCGTGATCTTCACGCTGGCTTTTTCGTATTCGGACAAGTGCTTGTCATATTGCGCGATCTCATATTTCTCATTGTTGAAGTGCTACTAGGTGGAGAAGGGTGCAAGAAAGCATGATTTCAGTCGTCAGTTCGCCTTTTCATTTGAGTACAGAAAATTTCGACGACAAGGTGCGTACCTTGACGGCTTCGAAGTTGATCAGTGAATCTACAGCCACGGTAGCAGCTTTGTTGTCCGCCTTATTAGCTTCCCGGCGGAAGCGTGTCCTAGTGAGAAGTCAGTTTAAATCCATTCATAGCTCTATGTGATTCCACATACCGCCAAGAGGTGGTACGGACTGTGAACCATGTATAAGCTACCATGGCCAAAGCAGTGATCGCAGCGAAATCCCATCCGAATTTATACGTCTGCCAAAGATAAGATTTCAAGATAAGCGATCATCAAAGGAAAATGGAGAATGTAATGTTCCTACTCACAAGGATACCACAAACCAAACTGATTTCTAGCGCCGTAGGCGCAATGCGGAAGATAATAGCCTGCAATATGAAGGATATACCTCTGTGGGGGAGGAGACATGGAAATAATTAGTGCACTATCCGAACGAAGACTATGAAAAAGAAAAAGAAACTCGCATACTTCGTCCCGCGGTCAATAGCCCGTGTCAAGCCCCCCGTTTGCCGGCTCAGGTGGAATCTTAGGTCCATGTTGAGGAGGTGCTCGAAGGTTTCCCGCGCGACTTTACGAATGGCGCGTTGGCCGATGTTGGCGAAGACTGCGTTCAGCAGTTCGCTCGAGAGAGTTGCGCCTATACGGGCAGCACCATCTGTATTCCAGATCAAGGGTTAGAAAATCAAAACATGAGATGAAGAGGAGGGCGCACATCCAAGAATTAATGATCCGGCAAGGACCCATACAGTTGAAGAAGCAGCAATGTCCAAATTGAGGGTGTCGATAATGGACTTGAAGATTTGGGGAACTTGTACATTGAGAAGCTACAAGGCAGGAAACGAAGAAAAAATATGTAAGTAGCGATCCACAAAAAAAACACATCTGCTTCGAACATGGCGGAAAAATATGGAAGAATTAAAAGCAGAGTAAACCGAAAAAAAGAAATGTGTGCGTATAGAGATGTCGACAGTGGGACAGATGAAAATGCTCAGTACGCACCTTGGCAGAAACCAGCAATCCAAAGCCTCCTAGTACCGTCAAGCGCGTCTTCCAGTCGTTCTTCGGCCACACATTAACCATGAGCCGCTTCACGATAGTCCAGTCTATCCGTCGTTGTTCCGCCTGCGTTGGAATGTCCGTTGGAGCTTTTGCTTGGTCTGCCAGCTTCGCGGTGGCTGAAATACTTGGTGGTAGTGGTAGTGGTGGTGGGCTGAGTTGCTCTGGCTTGACAACATCGGATTCTTCAGGTTTCGGTGCAATGTTTTGATACAGCCTTCGTCCGGTGAGTGTCAGGAGGAAATCAACCTGTCTATCACGGCATCGGGAAGTAGCAGGTGAAAACGCTGTATGGGTCCCATATGGGTAATTCAAGAAAGCTGGGAGTGTTCTCTTTGCTCGTAGGACGGTATGGGAAGAGGAAGATGACGAAGATGAAGAAAACACACGTCTATTAAATCTATCGTGACGCGTTGCAGATACCATGGGTGCATATCCTGCTTTCGGCGTTATTGACGGATGGCATTGTAGATAAGATCCAACACGACTAGCTGCACCGAAGCCACGACATGTTATTGAAGCCGGCATTGGCGTCTGTGGGCGTACGTTCGGAAGGAGGACAATTGCACCTCAAGCGCAGCGCGAAGCCTGTCTATTTCGCTAATGACCTGTTGACCGCGTCGGATGAGGTCGTCTTGTCACGTTGAAGCAGAGGTGATTAGATGCATATACAAGAAAAATGGATGTCTCCCTCGCCGGTATCGCTTCTGTTGTGGTGGAAGAAGAAAGAAAATGAGTGTGCCGCGAGGGCGAAAGATGGCCCCGAAGCCGTCTGTAGCCGTCTCAAGTGAGGCGCCTTTGCTAACACATGACGCGATTTCGCGCATTCGCGCGTAATCTAATCTGATGATCGCTGCACGAAATCAATCAACGTTCTCTTGATTTGCTCTTTGAACTTTGCCTAATGCTTTGAAGCTTTTGAACCATCTCTACTGTCATCGCCATCCATATGATTACACACACTATCTGACTATAAGTATATCGACGATGGCCGATCTCATACGATCCGCTAAACAGGACAGCGAATGGACGCAGCACGAAATTCATGCATTCAACATTGAACTTATCCAGACTGTAGATGTTCCTTCCTTTTTTAACATTACCGAGCTTCCTACAGCAGCTGTGTCTGATGTGATCCTCAACAACGTAGTTGACATCATTGCACTTCCGTGGTCGCTAGAGCGTGCGATGGGATGGGATGGTTGCCCTTTGAATTTTCGGGTGTGTTGAACGGTGCGGAGCGTCGAGTGCAATGAATTCAGGCGAAAGAGAGGAAGAATTGAAGTCAGTAAAATGAAAGAGCGCAATGAGACAGGTGGCGAGCCCAGGAGTGAGCTCTAGCCACCTGCAGGCAGGGAAACTCACCGTTCGACCTTTTCTGATGTGCCTGCTTGGTGCCTGCTCAACCTTTTTTAACTTTCGCCAATGAGTTCCTTCGTTTGGGATGCGCGCAAGCACACAGGGGAGCGGAAAGCGAGCGCGAGGCTGACAGAGATAACATGGCGCAGGGAGGCGTACAGAGAGGGAGGTAGGAAAGGGAAGGGGAATTGAGGAATTGAGGCGCCTGGCGGGCCACGGCTGAGAACCAGCAAGCGCCCAAAACAACTCTTAGCTCAAATGGGGAACTCGCGAACTCTGCGCAGAAGTCGCCAATTGCCACCGAGCCCCCACCAAAGAGTGTGAATTAAATTGTGAATCGCGCGCTCGAAAGTGTGAATTCGCCAGTAGAAAAGCGTGAACTGGTGTGGCCGCCCGCCAAAGAGTGTGAATCGACGGTGAACTCTGAGCGTGGGGACGCGACTTTTCGGCGGGGCGCGCGCGATTCACGGGTTCACATGGCTAACTGCCAACTAACTGCGGCTAATAAAACCCGTTGCAGAAAAAGTCAGATACCTATCTTTGATTCTGATGAATATTACAATAGCGAGGCTGTACAACGAGATACATAATAGTACTAATCGCGGTGATTAATATCCGATGGAGAAAGAACGCTCCTACTCCTTTCTTTATATCAGTAATCAGTTATCCAAGGTGATCCAAATTCATCCATTGCACTAACCCTCACAATCATACTATCATCGCCGAAAAGCCATTTACAAGAAGCCTCTTGACGAAATGCGCCGATTCAAGCACCATCAGGATCTACCCTACAAAGTATGGGAGCACATCACAACCTTCCTTCCATCAGAAGAGACCAAGAGGCTCCTCTGTGTCAATCGTACTCTCTTCGCCATCGCAATGAACGAACGATACAGAACAAGTACGATTGAAACCCTGTCCTCCAGGGACACGCATAGGAACCTTGTGAGATTATGGTATGTAACAATTGGTTATTTTGATCATGTAGTCCTCCTTGAGTCCTCCAGTATTTCACCTTGCTGAAAGCAATGGTCCCCCACATTCGAAATTACTAAGCATGTATTTATAGATGTTTGTTCCCGTCCTCTATTGATGCTCGACCAAACATTTCACTAGCATCCAGCCGTCGAAAGAATCCTTAATGTTCATGAAAGTTGTGCTAATGTTTGTGCAAGTTTGGCGCTCAATCTGCTTGGTGCAAGCTCGATTCGATGCCCAATTGATTCCCAAACCTCAAGGGCTCATTTCATTCTTTTAAGTTGTTAGAATACTTATGATAGATTAAACAATAAAGATTGTGGTTTGTTGACTTCTTTTGAAATTTAAAACAGAAGCTTTGCATTTCATGCAGTGAGCAGCGAGCCAACAGCGAGCTGCTTTCACCAAGCTTTCACAGTTTGAGGAGGGTTGCGCATTTGTCGACATTTTCCAATAACTTGAAGTACAAGTCATCAATATACTGATGTAAAATGAAATGCCACCTTGACCATTGTCATTCATAGAACAAAATTTCCCAAGACCGAGCGAGGCGGCTGCGGCCGCTAGCGAGGTCTAACAACAATGGCCTCTGATTTAAGATTTTTAGGCTTCGCAATATAGTTAATAATCATGCATGACAATGTAAAAATTGTACTGTAAGTATTATGAGAATATCAAGAAAAATGCAGCAAGGTGTCGAGGAGACCGTAGGTCGACCTTTCATCCTGGAAGTGCATGCGAATCTCGGATCCCTGTAGGCACAAGAACTGATGACGATTCTGTCATGTAGCGATCCAGCAGTAGCTTGTCGTTTGCATAGGCTGATCCTCAGTCCCGGCTCCATCTGCAGGGCTGTACAAGAGAACAACTGCAGGGCTGTACAAGAGGACGCGAAAAAGAAATCAAAGATGGAAACGGTGGCCAACTTCACGAATAAGATTCACAAGACAATCAAAGCGTCACTTTTAGGGAAAATAATGGGGCTCGAAGTACCCGCTGAAGTCGCCGCACAGAATCTCCTAACAATTATGGGCCTGCTGAAAGAGCTTAGGAGTTTAGAGGTTTACATCCACGGATCCGAGCACTGGTATTTGCAGCAGGCCGCTATCCCTTTCTTTCCCGTCGGATGGTCAACATTTCGTACCAGCTTGCGATCGCTCGAGCTCACAGTTCCTGTAGAAGACCTCGTCGTAGTTCTCCCGAATCTTTCGCATGGTATCTTGCCCAACCTAGACACCATTTCGTTACGGATTTCTCGCGCATCCACTGCTACACAAAACGACGACATTATCATGGTAGAGACGATACTTCCATTTCTACAGTCCCATCGTCACACCATCCGCTCCTTGACATTCGACAATAACCATGACATGGTGCGGCGGATCAACCTCTCACCCGTACTGCTAGAACTTCATCTCTCCTCGCTGACGCACTTCACGCTGGTGCAGCCGTACGTATTTATGCTGGGAAAAGCGGATTACACGGGCCTGCTGCGTTTTTTCCAGACACATAGCTCGCATTTGACTTATTTCGCCATCACGACAGGAGAGTCGCCGCCCTTCGACATCTTTGACGCTGCGCCCCGGCGGCGGCGGAAATACCCTTTCTTCTCCCAGGAGTGCTTCGCCACGCCCCTCCCACAGCTAGAGCACCTAGCGATTCACTACAGCTCCGCGGATGAACATGAATGGGAAGCCCAGCGCAACTCGATGATCCCCTACATACATCAGTTTAGCTCAACGCTGGTCTCGCTCAAGCTGGTCTCGCTGGATATCTTCTACCGTTGGACATTCGAGAGCGTGCGACTGCTCGTGGAGGGTTTTGCGTCGACTGCGCGGCTGCGGAGGCTGGATATTTTGGTCGCCTGCTTCGACCCGGAGCTGCTCACCCATCTCGCTGCGAATCTGCCGCGCTTGGAGGTCTTGAACATCACCATGTGGAACCTCTCGCGTTGGGGACGAACGTCCGATCCGCTTATAGGCCCAGATGTGCCGCTGGTGCGTGCTTGATTTCGTCGTCTCGCGTGGCTGTTGGTCTCTGTTTTTTTTTCTTTTCTTTTTCGGTTGGTGACTATGTACTGATCGATGATTTTTCACAGCTTGCGTTGGGCACGTCCGCTCTGTCTTTTCCGCTGTGCCGCCTTCGCAGCCTGAACCTCCAGATTTACGGCCTTGACCCTGGTGCGATTAATGCGGCGTACTATCTGGAAAGGGATCTCTGTAAATCCGCGCTCTTGGAAACGCTTCCGAATGTTGAGGTATTCTGGATCTAAGCAGGTATAAATACTAGGGTACGGTAAACGAGAGCTACGAGGAGCTATATGTTCGATCGATGTCAACTGACGTGGTTTAGCTACGTGGTTCGGCAATTGCACTTGAACTATGCACTACCGGTTTCTCATATCATGACGCGTCACAGAGTAGAAAAATGACATGAAGTGCAGGACAAGAGTGTGAAATTTTTTCGAGGGGACGGGACGAGAGAGCGATGTTATGCAATTTGCAAGGCTACGTGTGAAGTACATAAACAAGTGCTAACGAAACAAGTAAGTAACCAGAGCAAGAAAGAGAGCGCAAATGGTCCATGAAGAAAGATACAAATACAACCTGAAGACCAGAAACAGAGAACAGAACACAGAACAAAAACGCAGAACCCCATCATATGCCAAAAAAACACCCTCATCATGCCTGCATCGCATCACGCACACCCGAACAGGCGGTCGCCCGCATCCCGAGCCCCGACGCGCCTCACATCCACCCATCATCCACCCACCACCGCTTCTCCGCCCCCCGCACGCTCCACTCCACCACCGCGCCGACGCCGACGCCCTCTCCCGCATGCATCGCCCCAAGCCCATGTCCATTCCCCGCAGCGCCGTGGGCGTACATCCCCGACACCCCTGAACCATGTCCGTGCACCCCATACCCACCCGCACCCGCGCCCGCGCCGGCCGCCCCCATCCCGACGCCCGCGACGTACATGCGCTCCCCCCACGGGTCGAAGCACAGTCCGGCGATATCGAGGTCCTCGTAGTACGCGTACTTCATATCCCCGACGCCGCGGATCGCGGGGTGCTTCGCGTAGGAGGACGGCGACGGCGACAGCGCGAGCGGGTCGGCGCTCGCACTCGGGCCGCCGGGCGCGGGAGACGCCCACGGCGGGGTGCCGAGCGTGGAATGTCCGTGCGACCCATAGCGCCGCGACGAGGACGACGACGAGGGATGCGCGAGCGGCGACGCTCCCGACGGACCGCGGATCGAGGACGAGGACGCGAACGGCGACCCAGAGCGCGAATTGCTCCCGCGCGACGCGCACTCGAATTCCAGCTCTTCATCGTCATCCTGGTCTTCGTCCCTAGCCTCCTCTTCTCGAATGTCATCGCCGTCTTCATCCACCCGCATCCGGTCGTCGTCCCTCTCATCATACCCTTCCTCCTGTCTATCGTCATCATCCCTTCCGTCGGCGTCCGCGAGCAGATTTTGATGCGCCTCCCCGCCGAAATCATGCAGCGACGCCAGCGCGCGCAGGAACCACGCCTGGTGATCGTCCTCCGTCCCCAGCGCATGCTCATCCCCGCCCCCGTCCCGCTCGTCGTCCTCGCCGACATCAATATCCCCGTCATCGTCCTCCCCCGGCGCCCGCGCCTCGTCCAGCTGCATATACAGGTCGTAAAGCGGGCGCAGGTCGTCGCGGCCCCCGCCGCCGTCCGCAGTGTCGCTGTCCGTGACACTGCCCGGGCCCGCGCTGCGCCGCGAGGGCGGGTCGCGCCCGCCGCCCAGCCGGCTCTGGATCCCGTGCACCGCGAGCAGCGCGTGCACCTCGCTCTCCACGTCGCGGTCGCCGAGATCAGGCACGACGACGATGCCCTCGTCCGCGTCCGCCTCCTCGTCGTCCATGTGCGTATCGTATATCCCGGGATCGCTTCGCCGGTATCTCGCCGTCGACGGTCCCGCGTCACCCATACTGGCGTTCAAATTTGAGTCCGCGGACCCTCTCGCCGCGTCAAAAATGCCTGACGCCGCACTCGCCGCATTCAACCGGCTTAACAGCCCTAGCTCGCCCCCAGAAGCACCTCCCAGCGTGCGCCACGTCGAGTCCCCAATACTAGCGGGGGCCGAATACGCACTGGCGGGCACCGGTATCCGGAATGCGTCCCCAAGCGCCTGCACAATCGCCGGCGTGCCAGAGGTCGGCGCCGTCCGCGACCCAGAAGCCGCGGCGCCCGCATTCGCAGCGGCGCTAGAAGCATGCGCCGTCGACGAAGACGCAGCGGAAGCAGACACCGTCCGCCGCCCCGCGAGCGCCCCTCCGCGCCCCGGCACCGCCGCCGCCGCCGTCGTCAGCCGCGCCGCCGACGCAGGCAGCAGGCTCGCCGCGATCCCCGCGGGCGTCGCCTCCCCCGCGCCCGCGCGCGCCCACGTCAGCTCCTCCCCGAGGCGCGAGCGCATGATCGCGCGCGCCGCAGCGCGGTTCGCGCGGTTCGCGAGGTGCGCCGCGGCGCTCTGCGGCGGGGAAAACGTGCGCGCGGGGCGCGCGCTGGCGCCCGTGCCCGAGCGCGTTGGGGAGGACGAGGGCGGGAGCCCGCTCCGCCGCGCGTTGCTCACGGGGAGGAGGCGGCGGAGGAGGCTCCGGCTGCTCGCGGTGCTCGGGTTCGCCTGGTGGTCCGCGAGCGCCGATTCGAAGAGCTCGGCGCGGGAGAGGGGGCGCCCGGTGATGCTGGTGCCTGCGGTGCCGGCTGTCATTGTGTTGCTGCCGTTGCTACTGCTAGAGCCGGTGCCGGCGGTGTTGGATGTGCGTCTGGACGAAGTGGAGGTCGGGCGGCGGGTGGATGTGGATGCATTAGATGAGGGCGCTCGGCGCGGTGGACTTGATGAGGATTCTTGCCTTTGTAGGGCGGGCACGCGAATGATGTCGTGTGTTTCAAATGTTCGTGCGTCGACTAGATGGACGAGAGAAGTGTGCTAATATGCGTAAGACCCGTTAGTATATAGAAGCAAAAGTGAAATGATAGAACGCACTTCAGTAAATGCCATGACTTCCTTCCCGAGCCGTGCTCCTTCGCCACCATTAAACTTGACACTCCTCACACACCATCCCGGTGCTTTTGTGCCCCTCGTCCATTCGAAGGGGTCATCGGATAGCCACCCACTCGCACCTCCATTCCCCAATAATCCTCCACCTGCCCCATTACCTCCGCCCATTCCACGCGTTTTGTCAGTCTGGAATACCTTCACCGGTTTCGTACTTCTTACATCCCAGACAGCGACGACGCCTTCCTGGCTTGCAACAGCAAATTTAGTCCCATCGCCTGAGAAAGCAGTCGAAAATGCTGCGGCAAGCGATGATGATGCATAGGGTAATGGAGAAGAATCCGGAGGCGGGATGGTGAGGGTAGTGATAGGTGCGAAGGAGATAGACGCTCCGCCCGTGATTTGATGAATATAAACTTTGTTCGAGTCGCCAACCGAGAGAAGGGTACGGCCGTCCGGTGATATTGATGCTGTGAAATGAATTTAGTGAGTGAGAGTCACGTCATCTAGAATAGAACAGTCGGAATGAAGTGTTGCATCGGGCCTAATTGTGAGATAAGAGCGACGCTGATCTCTGACGGAGGTCATTGCAACGGCATAGGAAAGAAAAATACGAGATCCATATGACGACGAAACTTACAATGGTTGATGGGAACATCTAGCTTGACCTGGCCGACTTGACGGAGCTTTCTCCTCGAACTGCCAGTTACTCGTAGAGGGATGTCGTAGAACCTTACGCTACCATCGTTATTGCTAATTCCCACGCGTGGATCAACACTACTCTCGTTGGAGCGGGTAAGGCTGAGTGATGTGAGCAGCACAGAGTTATTGATCGAGCCCGTCAGGCTGTCCTCGAATTCCCAGACGAGACGGGTGCGGTGCAAAGATGAGGTTGAGGATGGAGTGTGGTAGGAGAGATGGATTTCGGTTTCCTGGCCTCCGGCTGCGAGGAGAGTGTCGTTTCCGACTTGAAGCGAAGTGAGGGAGTTCGGGGTGAAGGTGAGATTGGAGAGCACTCGGACTGGCTGTGCAAGATGGAACGGCAGTCAGCGGGGGTGGTAAAGGCGCCTAGCGCATTGAGAGAGAGCTGCGCACTGCTTTTGATGTGTTCATGTCCTGCTCAACAATGCCGCGCGGGACGATATAGTTGAGAACACCCTGCTCGCGCGGACATATTAGGAGATCTCTGAGTTGTCTGTCGCGCACGGCGGTTTCAGCGAGTGCTGCACGGGCCTGGGCGGCTACGAGGACTCACACATGTGCGATGGCCGGGGTGGCGGGTGCGATTGTGGATGGCTGGGTCGAGTCGAGCAGCGACGGATCTCTGGCCATGAAGATGAGCGTCAGAAGCAAGCGGCGCTGGGCGCAGTGCGGTGCCCGTCTCACTGCCATAGGGGCGTCAGTCACGTGCCCCGGCAAAACTCCATCGCATCGACGAGAATCAGCCGGGTCACCTCTCCCCGCGTGCTGCCACACATCCCACACCTCTGCGCACGCGCGGCGGTCTCTTCGCTGTCCGCGCTGGTCCGGTCGCATACAAGTCGCATATATGGCGTCCTCCTCTCACCCTCCGCCGCCCACATGGCCCTCCAGTTTGGATTGGGGCTGCTAGGGCATGTCGCACGTCGCACCAGGTAAATCGAGCGTTTCCGATGAGACGGTCGACACATCCTAATGCGCATTCATTCTATATTTGCATGTTGGGGTGCACACCGTCACGCATGGCCAGCGCCGGGTATCGACGATTTCGATGCACATTCGCTGGAGCGCGGGCTTTGGGGGACTGACTAACTCGATGGCATCTGATATATTGGGGGCGGGGTACAGAACACTCCGCTACTCTTGATATATCCAGAGTAGCCACAGAGCCAGCGGCCCAGATCCAGTTGCAGGCCGCGGACTGACCATACAGAACTACATGCCACTCTGTTCTCTGGAACTGCTCTTTCTGACTCTATATACCACGCTCAATCCACCAACTTCAGACTACTCATATGCCTAGCATGCCTTGAATGCCAAACGCAACGGGCTCCCGAATGACGCCTGATTGACACCCCCCCACATGCACACCCAACACAATTACCCAACGCGCCCCATGCGCGGTCGGACCTCCCCATTCCAAACCCACATGCGCAGACACTCAATCTCCCAGAACCCCCGCCGAACATCTTGCCGACGGTACATAGCGAGACCCGCCATCGTATCTGTCAATCCCTGGAGCGCTTCGCGAAGTTATAAGCATACCTCTTCCGCAGTCTGCCATGACATGTTCGCCTTGGCCAACAAACCCTTTCTCGCGCAAGGTGGGCGTAGAGTTCCTGCTTATGCGCCTCGTCCATTGCATTGTCCATTGCACTCTGTCCGAAAGAGCGGCTTATTCAGACTGCACCGATACATGTATTCACTCGCAATGCCTCACTACTACAAACCCGGAAATCTGATCCGTAAAACGCAATGGATTTTTGAGCCACTGTTCCACACCCCATATGTCGCTTGCCTGAAAGATCGGACTCGAACGACATCTAACGCATCGGTGAAGCTACGCTGGAACTTACCGAATGACGAGACACTCTAAAAGAAGCTCAAGAATCAAGAACACCACCGTCGACTTGATCTCACATTCTCTCGGCATGCCACACAATCGAAAATGGCACTCTAGAGGACGGTAGGACCACAGCCGCCCAAGCTCCCATGCTCAGATTCTTGTCTAAACCACAAGCGGGGTTCTCTCGATGCGGACGCCTCTTCCCAAGATCCCCACTCGCCGTGATCATGTGGGCGCGGGTTGTGCCTCAACGGCTTGCAAGTTCCCAGCGCAATTCTATAATTAATGAGTGTGAGTCTTCAATGCGACCATACCGTGCCTAGTATTTCATGAGCGTGTGTCTGACACTGCGCAAGGCCGTCTTTTCTCGGGCCTCGGGCCCCGCTTGCCTGTTGTCGTTTTTTGCTCTGAAGCTTGGAAACCTCAATGGCTACTGTTCCAATCTTTTCATTTTTTGTGAAATCCATTACGGTATCGCCCATTGACGTGCACTGCCTTATATATGACGCCCATCATGCCTAGCTAGTGTTCGTGAAATCATTACATGCGTAAATATCCACGCTTCCTCTCCCCAGCGAGCCGCGCTCTGATCTCCCCTAGTATTCATGCCTGCTGAGCCCACAGAATACCTCAACATTTGGAAGCGCTTCCAAGAGCGCGGATTTCGAGAGATCACTCTTCAGATAGTACACCGCAGTTCTCGCATCAGGCCCGGAGCCAGAAACCTGCAGGTTCAGGTTGCGCAGGCGCCACTGGGGAAAAGACAGAGCGCGCATGTTCGAAGCAAACTGTCGTGAATCCTCAGTAAGTTGTCGCCAACAAAACAAAACAAAACAAAAAACAGAGATCCACACGACAACTGAGGCACTCACCAGCGGCACATCTGGGCTTACAACTACAAACGGATAAAATGGCACTCGTCCCCGAGGCGAGACGCACAGCATGCTGATGTTCAAGACCTCCAAGTGCGGCAGATTCGCAGCGAGGACGGTGAGCAGCTCCGGCTCGAAGCAGGCGGCCAATATATCCAGCCTCTGGAGCCGCGCACTCGACGCGAAACCCTCCACGAGCAGTCGCACGTCCTCTAATGTCCAAACGTAGTAGGTATCCAGCTTGAGCGAGACAAGCGTGGTTTTAAACTGATGTATGTAGCGGATCATCGGGTCGCACAGGGCTTCCAAATCATGTGCATCCGGGGAGGTGTAGTCAACCGCGAGGTGCTCTAGCTGTGGGAGGGGCGTGGCGAAGCACTCATGGGAGAAGAAAGGGTACGGCTGGGACGCAGCGTCGAAGATGGAGGGCAATCCTGTCGCGATGGTGAAATGGGTCAAATGCGAGCTATGCATATGGAAGAAGCGCAGCAGGCCCGTGTAATCCGCCTCTTCCAGCGTAGATGCGAATGGCTGCACCAGCGTGAAGTGTGTCAGCGAGGAGAGACGAAGTTCTAGCAGTAGGGGTGAGAGGTTGATCCGCTCCGCCATGTCATGGTCATTTTCAAGCGTCAAGGAACGGAGGGTGCGACGGTGGGACTGTAGGAATGGAAGTATTTTCTCTACCAGGATGACGCCCCCTTGTGGTGTAGCAATGGATGCCCGATTGATCAGTAATGAAATCGTGTCTAGATTGGGCAAGATACCGTCAAGCGAAGGATTCGGGAGAATGAGAACGAGGTCTTCTACAGGAACTCTGAGCTCGAGCGATCTCAAAGTGGTACGAAATGTCGACCATCCGACGGGAAAGAAAGGGATAGCGGTCTGCTGGAAACACCAGTGCTCGGATCCGTGGATGTCAATCACTAAACTCCTAAGCTCTTTCAGCAGGCCCATAATTGTAAGGAGATTCTGCGCGGCGACTTCAGCGGGTACCCCGCGCTGATGAGATATAACAAGAGGTGATTCCTTTCGTTTCCCTAGAAGCGATGCTTTGATTATCTTGTGAATCTTAGTCGTGAACTTGGGCACCGTTGCAATCTTTGATTTCTTTTTTGCGTTCTCCGAGTCTTGTACAGCCCTGCAGATGTGGCCAGGTCTGAGGATCAGCCTATGCACACGATAAGCTACTTCTGGATCGCTACATGGCAGAATCGTCATCAGTTCTTTATTTGTGTCTCTAGGGATCCGAAACGCGCATGCGCTTCCAGGAGTTACATACGTTAATCTCGCAAGGTTCCTACACGTGTCCGTCTGGAGCAGGGTTTCAATCCTGCTCGTTCTGTATCGTTCGTTCATTGCGATGGTGAAAAGAGTACAATTAACAGAGAGAAGCCTTATGGTCTCTTCTGGTGAAAGGAAAGTTGTGATGTGCTCCCAGACATCGAAGGGTAAATCCTGATGGTGCATGAATGGCGCGTCGAGGTCAGAAAGGCTTCTGGTAGATGGCTTTTCGGCGATGATAGTAGTATGATTGTGAGGGTTAGTGCAATGGATGAATGACGTGGTGGTCGTGAATGTTAATGAACATGGATGAATCGGCACTGGAAACGGATCATCGCTGGTACACATGTCAAGACGGCAACGAATTCCTTAAATAACCTGCTGAACAACTTTGGAACAACTTGGCTTTAACCTTCAACAACTACCAGCGTTGTTATTGCCACTGCTGGGCCCCTCCACCGCATGCCTCTCCCCAGCCTTCCCCATCGATGAGAGACATGGACCGGCTCTATGAATGGACGAACGAATGCGCGGACAAACGAACGAACGGACGAGCGGACAAGCAAGACAGCAAGGGACGCATAGTGGAGGCAGCGCCAGAGAGGTGGAGGTTGTAGAAGGCACGAGAACCAGGGTAGTAGGATAAACCAGGCCGATATGAGTACGAGGTGGCAGCTGGCAGGCGGGAGTACGAGGTGGCGAGCGGGTGCAACTCGCTATATCCTGTCTTGCTCGTTGTCTCCCTCACCCACCTCATGTGCTTTCCTTGCCCATGCGCGGCCTCTCATCTCGTAGAGCATATGCTTTATATATAACAGGAGGCTCTCAAATTATGGTAGTCTATCAGATTGTCTGGTACAGTTGACTTTCTCATAACGCATAACGACCGTTACGGGATTTTCTTATGCATTATTACATTTATGCATTCATGCATATGTCACATGTCGTGACATTACGTGACACACGTACCTTGGTGACAGATTAGATATAGATTGCCACTTCAATTCAAGACAGATAGACTTAAATCGACTGAAAGTTTGTAAGGAGGCTTTTACAGGTTGTATTGAAGCCAGGGATTTCAATTAATAGTCAAGTTATCCAGCCCAAAAGAGAAATGATTCGTGAACATTGTGTAAACAATATGCAAGGAATATATTCCCACGGGCCCTCCTCTCCATTTGGGGGTGGATTATATCCTTGTATTTTGCCGTCAATGCAATTTGGGACTCAAGATAACGCAAAGAGGTTCGGCTATCCACCAGATTTTAGTGAAAATGAGAGATTTACCTTTGAAAATGCTATCTGATCATGCATATCAGTCCATTGAGCCTATGAATTATGCATTATGCATTATGCAAAAATTTCCCCGCAAACCAAGTTGGTTTCGCCAAAATCCTATGCATTATTACAATTATGCACTACCACGTTATGCGTTATGAGAAAGTCAACTGTAATACATATTTTAAACATGTTACATATATCAAAAAGCAAGAAAATAAGCAGAATCGAAGTGAAATGAGCGCTCGATGTGTCCAACAGCGAGCACAAAGGCGGAGAAGGCCACTAGGTACCGCCGTCACAAGAGAAACCGGTAGTGCAACTCAAGTGCAATTGCCGAACCACGTTGCTGAACCACATCAGTTGATATCGATTGAACATTGTAGCTCCTCGTCGAGTCGTAGCTCTCGTCTACCGTACCTTAGTAATGACTGATTAGCCCACAGAATACCTCAATATTCGGAAGCGCTTCCAAGAGCGCGGATTTACAGAGATCCGTCTCCAGATAGTACACCACAGTCATCGCAGCAGGCATGCAGCCGCGGACCTGCAGGTTCAGGCTGCGAAGGCGCCATTGCGGAAAAGACAGAGCGGACGTGCCCAACGCAAGCTGTCATAAATCATCGATCAGTACATAGTCACCAACCGAAAAAGAAAAGAAAAACAGAGATCAACAGCCACGCGAGACGACGGAATGCACGCACCAGCGGCACATCTGGGCCTATAGAGTTGGACGTTCGTCCCCAACCCGAGATGCTCTGCATGATGATGTTCAAGACCTCCAAGTTCGGCAGATTCGCAGCGAAAATGGTGAGCAGCTCCGGCTCGAAGCAGACTATCAATATATCCAGCCTCCGGAGCCGCGCAGTCGACGCGAAACCCTCCACGAGCAGTCGCACGCTCTCGAATGTCCAAGTGTAGAAGCTATCCAGCTTGAGCGAGACCAGCGTTGGTCTAAACTGATGGATGTAGGGGATCAACGAGTCGCCCACATATTGATCCGAGAAGCTGTGGTCAATCGCGAGGTGCTCTAGCTGAGGGAGGGGCATGGCGAAGCACTCCTGGGAGAAAAAAGGGGACAGTTGGGACGCACGGTCGACGACGGAGGGCAATCCTGTCGCGATGGTGAAATGGGTCAAATGCGAGCTATGCCTCTGGAAGAAACGCATCAGGCCCGTGTAATCCGCTGCTCCCAGCATAAATGCGTACGGCTGCACCAGCTTGAAGTGCGTCAGCGAGGAGAGATGAAGTTCTAGTAGTACGGGTGAGAGGTTGATCCGCCGCACCATGTCATGGTTATTGTCGAATGTCAAGGAGCGGATGGTGTGACGATGGGACTGTAGGAATGGAAGTATCGTCTCTACCATGATAATGTCGTCGTTTTGTGTAGCAGTGGATGCGCGAGAAATCCGTAACGAAATGGTGTCTAGGTTGGGCAGGATACCTTGCGAAAGATTCGGGAGAACTGCGACGAGGTCTTCTACAGGAACTGTGAGCTCGAGCGATCGCAAGCTGGTACGAAATGTCGACCATCCGGTGGGTAAGAAAGGGATAGCGGTCTGCTGGAAATACCAGTGCTCGGATACGTGAATGTCAACCACTAAACTCCTAAGCTCTTTCAGCAGGCCCATAATTGTTAGGAGATTCTGTGCGGCGACTTCAGCGGGTACTTCGAGATCCATTCGTTTCCTTGAAAGTGACGCTTTGATTATTTTGTGAATCTTATTCGTGAAGTTGGCCACCGTTTCAATCTTTGATTTCTTTTTTGCGTTTTCTTGTACAGCCCCGCAGATGTAGCCCGGTTTGAGGATCAGCCTATGCAAAAGACAAGATACTGCTGGATCCCTACATAACAGAATCGTCATTAGTTCTTGTGCGGTACAGGGATCGGAGATTCGCATGCACTTCCAGGAAATACTGGAGGACTACATGATCGAAATAACCAATGGTTACATACCTTAATCTCGCAAGGCTCCTAAGCGTGTCCCTCAGAAACAGGGATCCAATCGTACTCGTTCTGTATCGTTCGTTCATTGCAATGGCGAAGAGAGTACGATTGACACAGAGGAGCTTCTTGGTCTCTTCTGATGAAAGGAAGGTTGTGATGTGCTCCCATACATCGTAGGGTAGATCCTGATGGTGCATGAATTGGCGCGTCGAGGGTCAAGAAGGCTTTTACTGGAGGGTTTTTCGGCGATGATATAATTGTGAGGGTTAATACATGGATGAATGGTGTGATGGTCGTGAATGATGTTGATGAACATGGATGAATCGGCACAACTCTACCGATGCCGTGAGGTGAGGAATCCAGTTGGAATCTCAACTTGAAATTCGGCTTTTACGGTGGCATAGATGATAACTGATACATTATACATACTTAAAAAGTGGTGGAGACGTTTTTTCTTTCATCGGATATTGATCACCGCGATTAATACCATTATGTACCTTGTTGTAGTACAGCCTCGTTATTTGTGATATTCATCAGAATCCAAGATACCTTAGATAGTTATCTGAATTTTCCTGCAACGGGTATTAAGCCCCAGTTAGCCATGCGGTCATCCCCCAGATTCAACAATTAAAGATACGTCGATTTCATTCTAATATGATAAACAATGGGCACGGAGAGCTCCAAGATTCCCGATATTTTTATTGCGGGTCGTCATACATTAATTCAGTTACATTGTCTATGATATCGATCTCAAATCTGATCATCACCGCCAGTTTTTGGAGTTGGTGAACATTCAGGACTTCATCTTCCCTGAGGGAAACTGGTGTGAATGTCATCTGTTCTAATTCGGAACTGATAAGGATACTACTAGTGGAAGGTATCTGCAAGGTATCTGGAAACGATAAAAGGAACATCCCAAATCCGTTCTGTGAACCCACACCCTGCCCACACCTACTTCGTTAACCTACCCACAGCTTGCACATTCCCGAAAAACAGTGCGGCCACCTCAAAATGGTTCTCAAGCTCTATGGTCACAATATATCCGCTTGTACTCGTCTCGTTGCCCTCGTTCTCTATGAGAAGAATGTACCATTCGAGTACCACGTCGTTGACCTGATTCAAAGAGAGCATAAATTGGCGCAGCACACGCAGAACCACCCGTTCGGCCTGGTTCCTTACATCGTAAGGTTTTGATTTCCCTTGAAATAATTGTCAATTAACTTTTTGGTACACCAAGGACGACGATGGCTTCATCCTTTATGAGAGTCGAGCGATTGTGTTCTATATTGCAACAAAATATGCTGATCAGGGAACACCTCTAATCCCTACTGAGATCAAAGCCAACGCCCTTTTCCAACAGGCCACGTTCATGGAGGTCGCCTATTTTAACGAATACGCAGAGAAGGCAGTGCACGAGAATCTCATACATCCGTGAGTCCTTAAAGTTACCTACAATTGAGCTTGTCTGAGTGTTGTGTTCCTTAGACTGAAAGGAATACCCAGCATCCCAGCCGAGTTTCAAAGGCTTATAGCGGAATTGTCCGCCAAACTGGACGTCTATGAACAGATTTTGAGCAAACAAAAGTACCTAACAGGAAATGTCAGTCTTTGAAACACCAAATTTTTTTTTTTCACTTTTTCTCAACGGTGCTCGATTCGTTAGGAGATCACATTGGCCGATCTAAATCATTTACCGATGGGTGCCAAGCTCTCAGAGGCAGGCAGTAACATAATTGAAACGAAGCCAAATGTTCACAGGTATGCGTAATTCCTTACAATTTATTCGATCTACGTTGTGACCTAGATTTGCTAGATGGTTTAGCGATATGTCTTCCAGGCCTTCTTGGCAAGCTGTCAAGGGAGATATTCAAGGCACTGTGTCCTTAGAAGCACCAGACAGCGCTCATCTGTAGTGCTTAATCATAGTCATATTGATCCATACCAGTGTAGCGATATATTAAAGACATGCATCAAACATTATTCTAACGTTCAGTTCAGTCTTCCGCTATTCCGATGCTGAATGGCACGGTGGCCTGGATCTGAAGCTATTTTTAGTATGAACGCCAGTCCATGCGCCGCGTCTATCGCGTTTGAGAAGCGAGCGCGTCGCGCACCGCCCATCTATTTAGATACCTACTGTGCTATTTGGGCGGCAATGCTTTCCCAGAAGCTAGAAGCAAGAGAAAGGTTAATAACTCGTTTCCAAATACGCGAAAAATCCATGGAACTCACCTGCATCGCTCAAGCAGTGCTTGCGATGTAGTTATCAATCTGACATCTGGGGCGCCCGCTTCAGTTTTATTGAAGATCATCTCATTCGACCCGTTCCATGCCTTCCAGGGAGGCGTAATATTAGTAGGGTCCCATTTTACGTTCGGGTTGAGCGAAATTGCGAAGTTTAGGAATGATTCAGAAAACGCGTTGTCGAAATCGGGATTGGCGAACGAAGGAACTCCTCCTGCGTTTTGGCTAGAGAATGGTGAGAAAAATGGTTTGATTTTTCTTCTGGAGATGCTTACGACGGGAAGTAAAACGCTATGTCTTCACCATGAACGCCTGGTGGGATTGCAAATTCGCCCTAGACAAAGCAGGCAATCAATAATTAGTCAGGTATAAGGGCTTCAAACGTCCAAAGTGATCATACCTTGAAAGCGTTCTCCCCGAAAGCCCTCATAATAAGATATGTCGGACAGATAAGGATAGCTAGAAAAGAAAAGAAAGTTAAACGGAGACTGCGTTTAGAAACAAATCCACGAAAAATACCCACATTCTCCCATTATCGCAGTTACTTGGAATATATTCGTCCCCAGTCCCGCATAAAGTGCCGTGGCCTTCTTGATTGCGTCGGAACCGATGGTAGGAAAGAGCTGCGAAAGGAATTGCGGAACTTGAACGGTGTTGGCAGTGCTTTGATTGACGAAAATTGTCCCTTCGAAGGAATTAGTAACGGATTGCAAAAATTTCTGAATGGTAAAAGCCCATCAGCAGCACACCCTAACAGTGCACGAGAATGGCTTCATACCGCATTGAGCTTCCCCTGTTGTAAAAGTTCCGTTGGTCTGGCCGTTATGAAAGTACCATCAACGACTGGGCTGAACACAAAGGTCCCAAAGAAACCGTTGTTGTTGATCTCTGTATTGACTGTCTGAAGCGTATCGACATCGACTGCGCGAAGACACTCAAGACTGTCAATCGCATCCGTACAACTGGCAGGGAGCTCTGATTAGTATTTTCCCCCATGAACAATAAACGAATTCGCGTACTTGGTCTGTGCGACGACTTCGCTGAAAAGAAGCTGGAAAAAAATCAAGGCCTCGTTAGCATATCTGAAAACCAAGGATAGGTCGAGGTTATGCACCTCGGGAATGCGGTCATTGAACGCATACTGCGAAGGGAGATATGTAGAACTAGTTATTCCAGCCCGAAAGAGAGGCGGCGTCGTCTTTCCTCCATTGGCGACAACATGCTGCAAAACAGAACCAGCACCCGCCGATTCGCCCCAGATGGTAACTTTGCTCGGGTCGCCTCCAAACTTGGTAATCTAAGGAATGAAATTGAGGACCAGAAAATTATAATGCAATGATACAACTAGTCTTACATGTTGCTGAGTCCACTGCAGCGCAAATTGTTGGTCCACTGTCCATTCGATAAGCCTGGTGATCCTTGGCTAAATGCCACAAATATTGAACTTACACAATCCCGCATTCAAAACTCCCCCATCTTTCACTTTCTGTCCCGCTAAAAACCCAAACAGACCAAGCCTATATTGGATAACGACCAGGATTACTCCTCCGCCAGACTCGCGGAGGATATCGTTGCCTGTAAACATCGTTGCATTCCCTTCTATATAGCCACCACTAAAAAGGAAGGAAAGAAAAAAGACATCATCAAAAACTATAAGTGCCATTTTTGAAAAGTGGCAGCGACGCACCCGTGGATCCAGACAACGACAGGGAGGTTTGCCTTACTCCCCAGACTCCCTGGAACATAAACACTGATACAAAGCAGAGTATGAAGCCATCAGCTATCTCTGCCTATCAGCCAACACATCTAAAACGCACTTTAGGAAAAGACAATCCTCAGAAGGGCCAGTAGCGCCTACAGCTGGCGCCAGCGAGTTAGTTTCCAATGAACGTGGCGCCGGCGAAGAGGCCCCTGCCCTGATCGGAGCCGCAGGCGCCGTACCCATTGTGGCAAATAGGCACCCCGCCGGCTGTGCGTTGGCCAGCTGAACGCCAGGGGTGGCGGCTGGAGCTCGGGCCGCGCGGAACCTAGCTGCACCTGGGTATCGAAAATGACGAAGAGTTCGGTGTAAATTTCAGAAAACGGAGAATGAAATAGATCAACTTCAGGCGCACCTGTCGGAGGGGCGGCATACCGCACCCCGAGGAAATTGGTGTTGGTCTGGTTTGTTACGGGATCTTGAACCAGTATGCCCTGGTATGTCGCATATCCTAGGTCCACGATAGGAGCAGCTGAAGGGGCACCTAGCGCCAAGGATACGTAGAGTCCGATGGCCGTAAGGCTTTGAGCGAGAAGGATAGCGGTTCTCATCCTTGTGGATGAGGATGGGATGTAAAGTTGAAGCTCGAAACCTGAAGATTAATAATGCATGGCATAGATACCTCTTTATATATGTTGTATTCGCCGCGGAACACGCCTTTCACAATATAAGCGGTTTCCTCGCAATCACTTGACTCAGAGAAAAGTACATAGCATACATGTAGAAAGTTCTACGAAAAAATAATATTAGCAGTGAGTCAGGAGGAAAATAGACTCATAACTGTCACCTATGACGGGATCAGCATGCTTTATTAGCTTCGAAGTAGGAGATGAAGCTCCGATGAGTGCTAATTGAACATGCGAGAACACTAGAACGTACCGAATGTCCGTTCCGCTCTGAAGAATCACAGATAACATAATATCGACGCTGATCGATCCTAAGTAACACAATGACACTAATCCCTCTCCTACGTCTCAATTAGTCGCCGCTGATCAAGCGCCAACATGGCGTGGTTCCTAGAAGATAAAAATCAGGAAGAGTGGGGAAATCACAGAAAGAGCCCAGCAAAAGAACTGACAAGACACTACGAGCATTATGCAGACCCCTACTGGATGGATTTAATGTGAAATACAAGCTATAATAATAGCTGGCCAATAGATGCTGGTGCGAATCCAATGGCAATTGGGGGACCGGTGACAGTGCGAAGTGCGGGCCGCCGTTGGACTCGGAGAGAAGTCCAAATTCCAGGAGATGTTACAGATGTGAGCGCATGTCAAGGTCCAGACAATGGAGTGTTATGGAGAAGAGCGGCAGCGAGGTCGCCAACAAAATATGGCCATCCTTCCTTCTGGCAAAGCGAACGCTGTGGCGCGTGTGCGTCAGAGTCAACGTCCCGGGTCCGTCAACGGCTTAGCATGCGGTGGTTCGGCTGGAGTTTTCCAGCTCGAGGAGTTCCCGAGCACCCAGGACAATACTGCCCAATGGATGTAAGCTGCACAAGGAGACGATATGGGTAAAGGACAAGAAGGTACTAGGTGACGTGACATCGGACGCGACGAAATCAACGCGTCTTGTCACGCGACTCGGCAGGAATCTTTTTTGGCACGACGTCCAAACCTCGCCACAACCTCGCCACCCACTTTCGCAACACTTTCGTGTTGTTCGGAGGGTCGAAGGCTCCATCGCTAGTATTCCAATGTTTTTACATAAATGTCCATGCTTCTTGTCTTGGATCGCGCTTCACTTCTATTTATTTAAAACCTAGTTATAATCTAGGATTATACCAGCGTATGGGGAGATACCAGCGAGCTTTTTTGATCCTGAGTCCGATATTTGCAGAGGCCTAGCTGCAAATTTCGATAATAGCCGTCTTTATACGCCGTAATCTTCACGTGCGAAATTGCTAGAGTGCTCTAGATCTTGACAAACCCAATTATCCACGGCAATGACTACTTAAATAGAGCCTCATTGATCATCGTTTCATTGTTTGAGCTCAACAAGCTTCATATTCTTCTGCCTCGTTGCATACAAACATCTATCGCATCGTCTATTTTTAGCGCAACGTGTAGATGTGCTGAATTGACTGTCGAAAGCAATATCTTATTCACAGCTATTGAACGTATGATGATTTGGAGATGTTAGATTAAGCAGCAATTTTCTTGAGTTTTAGGGACCCTCCAGTTCATGGTATATTCTTTTCAGGATTTTTATCGATTTTTGTAAATGTTTGGGTCAAATTTGGATCATCATCGGCATGAATCAACAAAGACTGTTGTTGCCTCGGCAATCTATTTTCCTCCACATCCAAACCATTGGCACGCCTTTGTTGCTCATCTTCCTCAACGATCTCTGAACCTAGCGGGGGTGCTCGAGTGCTTCAGCTCTCGTCTGCGACTCCATACGCTGCATAAAATCACTACAACCATTGCGAACCACCTTGTATTGAGCTTACGCTCCGCGATTTCTTCGCATTGCGTTCGCAGCACACGGCACCTGAGTATGTCGTCCCCGCCGCGCAAGCGCAACATCTCCAGGGAAGACGAGGGGCCGCCGAAGACACGCCGGAGACTGGACGACCGTGAATCCGGGGTGGACGCGCGGACCGTCGCTACTGTCACTACTGCCAGCAGCAGCATACGCACGAAGGCGGCCAGCAAGACGCTGCCCGCTCGACCACGTTCTCCTAACCGCGCCGCCTCTCCAGGCGTGGATCCCGCTTCCATATTCTCGCCAACCCTCCCGTGCCCGCCCCAAACGCTCAAGCCGCGGGTGATCCCCTTCCAGCAGCCCTCCCAACTGATCACCTTCTCCTACACGCCCGCGCACGTTCAGGAGTTCACCGACTCTGGTTTGCGGTACTATTCCGAGCCGCCGTTAGGCGCCAATTTGAACTATGGGTATGAGAGGTGGCGGAGACGGGACGATGAGCGGGGGAGGCTTGACTCGCTTTTGAGGGCCGTGCAGGAGGTGAAGAAGAAGGGTGGAGGCCTGCCGCAGATTGGGGTCGTTGCATGGAGGGGCGTTATGACTAAGTGAGTGAGTGAAGGTTGTACATCTTACATCTGACTAGGCGCGTGTTGATTTTTGTGTTCTGGTCCGCCGACCCTCCTTCGCGGAACATTCTCTCTATCTGATTTACGTTGTCTTTTTCGGGTTGCTAATATGCTGTTATTCTGTCCTTAGGATCCTTACGGCGCCATACGAGACCCGAGACGGCTGGGAGATGAACGTTATGAAAGTGAACGGCACGCTGTACTTTGAGGAGCACCTCACTGATGCGATGCTGTGGGAGAAGTAAGTTATTTCTGAAGCAATACTCTACCCTTTTTTTCTGTGTTATTGCGGGCGCGTCGAGGCCGGACGCACCATCCTCACATCAAATTTAACATGTTGATTTTGATTAGAAACAACATGGATCCACGACTGCGGAAAATGATGTACTACGGGTACGCATTCGAGTCGTACAGCACGTCAGAGGCACCTCCGCCCTCCCAGAGCACTGCTCCGGCCCCTGCAGCTCATGCGGATGCGCCGCCAGGCTGGAGCGGAGACGTTGACACGAATGTGCAGTGGTGTAGTGTTGTGCGGACTAAACTCGGCGACATGCGTATGATTCTCGGCGGAGAGGTTGATTGTGTGCGGGGTGGGTTGTGATTGCATATACTCCTATCGTTATAAGGCTAATCTTAGGGATTATTTTGGTAGGAAAATATACGGGAAACACGGATACGTTTGTAGAACTGAAGACATCGCTTGCGATTCGAGGGCCCTTTGATGAAACGAAGTTCGAAAGGTGCGATTTGTTTCCTACTTACTGTTCACTTTCTGCTGCTGCTCGGGTATTGGGGCATATAGGAGTGCTTTACGATGTGGCTAATTCTGCTGAACTGAATCTGACGGGTTGCACTCGGTTCCATTAGGAAGCTCCTCAAGTTCTATTTCCAGTCATTTCTGCTTGGCGTGCCGGTGAGCTGTTCTACGTTTTAATACCTTACAAGTCGATTGTTATTAATGAATTGTTGCTGCGTTTCCTCCGGTGTTCCGTCATGTATTACATCTGTAATTCCTCCAGGAGATCGTGGTGGGCTTCAGAACGCCAGCGGGGGTGGTATCAACCGTGCAGTCGTTTAAGACGATTCAGCTGCCACGCCTCGTACGTGGCAAACCAGGAGCATGGGACCCTCTCGTGTGCATCGACTGGGGATACCAGGTGCTGACGTTATTGAGGGGTCTCCAGCCTCGCCGAAGAGAAGGTCAGACGCGGGCTGCTGATGGGGATGCCACGGGCGCGCCGATGCCTGTCCACCTGTGGCGCGTCAAGTTTGTGCCTGGGTCAGGTATCGAGGTAGAAGAGCTGGACAAAGCGGGGGTCGAAGAGGTGCAGAATGGCGAGGACCGCGTCGGGTTCTTGCCGAGGTGGTATTGGGACGAGGCGAACACGGTGTCGCCAACAGGCGAGACGACGGCGGCTGTGGACCGCTTGACGGGTGCGAAATTGGGCTTGAAGATCTGACACGCGATCCACATGGCACCAGACGTGAGCCCGCCATATAGAGCATGCCATTCGCGAAGGAGCAGACTGGTGGCACATTGGGCGGAGTCATCTGATTCCTGGGGCCGGCCTGTGAGGCTATTCTAGTGCGGGCTTATTCGAGTACGGGTCTTAGAGCGCGATTGAATGTACCGTAGACGCGACAATAAAGGCTGTTGGACGCTCGCTGGTCCGGACGGCGTGCGGCATGCCGGCTGGCTGATGTAAAGCCGAAACCCGGAGAATGCCGATACGCGTCGTCGCGTTTCTGACTGGGACCAGCCCCTCCCTTCTCACCGCACCACCATCACCGTCCCCGCCGTCGACAACAGCGAGCTCGCCACACCACACATCGAGCACACTCTCTGCCGCGCCATGGCGACCCCGGCGTCGTCCGCCACGTCCCCGTCTCCGCCCATGCCTTATCGCACCCATGTCCCCGCCCCACAGCAGCCCCAGGCAGGGCCCTCCACCGACCCCAACGAGCACGAGCAGCGCAAGAAGGCCGTTCAGAAGTTCCTCGCGAGAGCGGAGATAGCAATGGTGAGTTCCCTACTTGCTCGACGCGTCGACGGCCCAACGGCGGCCGACGTGATCGCCCACCCGTCCTACACGGAGGGACGGTACCACAGCCATTCCGTCCGTTCAGGCGACGTTTGGCATACATAGCTGCTGTCTATGCTACCGTTGCTGCCGTCGCCGCCCGCCGTCTGAGACTATATGACATCTTACTCATCGTTCCCACAGGTCACCCGAGCCCTGCGCGCGCGTCTCGCCTATGCGTCCTACAAGGCCACCCACAACATTCCCCATATCCCCCTACGCGAACTCGAGGCCCAAAGCCAGAATCAAAGCCAGACAGCCTCGTTCAACCGTACCATCGCCGCCAAACGCAAGGCCGCCGGGGGCGCAAGCGCCTCTGGCTACTACAACAACCCCGCGACCCAGGGTCCCAGCGCCCCCGGCCCAAGTGCGAGGCGGGGAGGGTCCGGAGCTATGGCTCCTCCGGCATTCGTCTCCTCTCCACGCACGCACACGCCCTCGTCTTCGATCAGCTATGCCAACTATGGCGACCTCGCGCCCGGTTTGAGAAATGCAGCCCAAGGTCCGACACTTTACACCTCCATTCTAGCGCCCCCTCCGACCAAACAAGCTCGAACAATACACAACCCCAGTGATCCGCCTGTCCCAGCTCCCTCGCGACCAACCCCCTCGCCCAGAACGCGGCCCGCAAAGGTTTCCCCGAAGACCGAGACCAGCAGGTCGCAGGTGGCCAAGGCGAAGGCTGCGGCGAAAGCAGGCAAGGCAGCCGCGTCCCCGCGACGGACGAAGGGTGCCTCGATCGACAAGGGCAAGCGCAGGCAGCCCCACCCAGACGAAGTGCCTGATGTCGATATTGATGGCGACGTGGACATGAAGGCTGCAGCCACCCTGACCTCGTTGCTCATGCACCACAGGCCCTCGATCGCGGGAAGCACGTCCTCGCCGCGCTCCTCTATCGACGGTGGATCCGAGGTCGGCTCGGCCTATTCGTACGCACATTTCGCGCAGTCCTCGGCGAGGACGGCTGGCCAGGGTCAGCCTTCTGCGGCGTTGGCTTCGACTTCCAATCTCGCATCCGAGCCCCTGATCAACCGCACGCAGACGCCCCCACCCCCAGGTCTTGGAGGCCCGCGCTTGCAGACGACGCCGCGCGCGGCGCCAACAGACAGCGAGGCCGCGAATTTGATGCTCTTCCTCGCGACGTCGCCATCCCCTGCACGTCCTCCGACTAAAGACGCGAAGGATATGGCCGCATATCGCGCCCTAAGCGGCGGCACGGGCCCGCTGCGTTCCACGGGGCGCGTTCTTTTCCCCTCTGGCTCCGCCAGTGATCCCACCGCGCCCCTTCCCTCTGGACGCGAGCATGACGACAAAAGTCCAGGCTATAGAACTTCTGGACCAGCGCTCGCGAGAGGCGCCGAAAGTAGCTTTAACTCGAGCATGTCGAGCATCAGCCTTGGTCCGGAATTGGGCGCGAATGCGGCTAGAACGCAGCCTAGTGGGGCAGCGCTGCCATCTTCGGCGGGAAGCGCGCCTAACACGGCTGGAAATGGCGCTGTCTCGCAGCTCCTTCCGCCAGCGCCACTGCCACTGCCATCGGCGCCATCTAGCCCGGCCAGAACCGCCTCCACCGTCAAAGATGCCTCCTCCACAGTACACTCCGCATTCCCAGTGGCCACTAGTACTGCTTCTACGTCTATGGAGTTCAACTTTCACGAATACCTGCAGCCATCACCGTCACCGCGCAACCATACTGGCGCGGCTCATGGACATGCCCACAGCACTAGTATCGGCAGCAATGGTAATGGCCACAAATCGAATCTGGGCCTTAGAGCGGATGTAGGCCGGAAGCTCTTCGAGGAGGAGCAGATGCGCCATCATGCTACTGCGAATGCGCAGGCACAAGCCCATGCGCTGCAGCTGGCCGCGGCTGCCGCTGGGAGCGGTAGCCAGTGGGTGGAGTGACTGCGGTGCCTGGAGTGCGCAGGCAGGAAGAGAGGACACTCGGCGCAGGGATTGATTTGATCCATAGTCGAAGTTGACAGTTGCACGGAGCCTGAGTGCTGAGCTTGGAACACTTCTGGGTCTCCACCCTGTGTTTGCGGTGGGCATCGCAATCTCCTAGGTTGGGAAATAAGAAAGAAAGCAAAAGCAAAGTGGCGATGCGTGCGCGGGGTGGTGGTTGTATAGAATTTTCTGCTCTTTTTCGGTTCCTCTGTTCGTTCGTCCCTGTCCATGTCCTCCAAATCATCTTTCACGGCACATCCTCGACCATGGCTCGCATTGTCTCGAATTCCAGTTCGGCCTTCATTCTATCTCCATTTCCGGCTCTCTCTTCGCCCATGTTCTGTTTCGTCCTTCTGTCTGTTGTACTAATCAAAGGATTCGTCACAAACACGCACGTTGTAATATCAGTCAATTCCTCATCGTCCTCTTCCTCGCCCTCTCTCTCAACATCATGCTCTTCATCGCCATCGTCCCAAGTGAACCTCCTAGCATGGACACCGCATACAAAATATCGCATCGACATCCGGGGCCTATGAAACCTCAAATCAACTATATCTTGATACGGTGCCATCTACATGCATGGACAAGTGTACTTGTATATGCACACTCGACCAATCTACGTCTCTCACACCTATTGCAAACCTCATCACCGCGTCTGCTGACGCGCACATGGCGTCAATACACCCAATCGGCGCTCAACGACCCGGATGTCGTCCCAGCACGGCGACATCAACAACCGCCATTACCATCAACACATGCAGCGCAACAAGCGCCATTGTCCCACAAGAAAGGAATCCAGGTTCTTTTTGGAGTGTCCACGCTTCTGTCATTCGCCTTTCTCTCTCCTCTTATATATTCATATTCACGTCCTGTCTGTCTCATTACTTTCCCTCTGTCTCTCTATCCATTCCTTGTCCCACTCCATGATCATTGATGATGTATACGTTCATGTCAGTTTTTTGTTTTTATTTGTTCCCTTGGTACCCATCTCCGTTGTAGCAATCCCACGCTTTGTCGACGGCGACGACGTGGATGGACGGTGGTTTCGATTTCGGCTAGCACTACTGGATCAATATCTGGTAATTATTTATTTTTGATTGTGGCATGTCTGTTGTATGTGTGGTGGTTTCGGTTATCCTTCCTCTTCTTCCAAGCTTCGAATTTCGTCTATGTTCTTGAATTCTGATCATTTCGTTTACTTTCTTTTTTATCCCTGGTGATCATACGTTTCTTTTTCTTTATTTTTTCTCTCCATGAGTAAACATCCCTCCGATTCCAAAGTCCTTTTTGTCTTCTCGTCTGTTGTGAATTTACGCATACGCTATTCCTACTTATTCGTTTTGCATCGTTGGCCTCTGTTATCTGTACATGACTCCGCCCTACGTGTTCGTGCCTTATGCACCCTCCAACCCTCATTCCATCCCGTTCCAAACCAAATCCAAATCCATGAAGTTCGATTGTTCACTCTGTCCCCCCTAGACTTTAACGACGTGTTTGTTGTCGGAAATTTCTTTCTTTTTGTTTCGAATACGTTGAAATCACGCTACTTATTCAAAATCAAGTCTCGTTCAAGGGATAAAATTGTATTTTATATCACTGCCAGCTGACCCTATCTATCCTTTTGTTGAACATACATATGGACTCTAAGACTAGAGACTCTTTTCGACCATCTTTTCTTGATTTCTTCCTTCGTATATGTGGATTTGCGTAATTTTGAGTTCTTTTCTGGCTCCGGCATTGATTATGGTGATAGGTCAAAAGATGGGCTCGCTCCCGCTCATCCCCACTTTACGCTTTTCTCATATCAAATGGATTTCCTTTCAATACTTACTTTGAAGACTTATACTACGTTACTTACATGATGATGCAGGGTACAGTCAAGGTCACATGAATTCAGAGGGACTAACTCCATTCGTTACTCCATGTGGCAAACTATACCATATCCGGATCTTCCACAGTCCTCTGCGGTTGAAACGTTGCGACCTTGTTTCCTCCACTCTTGATCCAGCATTCTACCTCTGTTTCGCAAATTGTGGACTCGAATCAAGGCCAACGGTCTATGCATTCCGTTTATACCCCATAATCACTCACGACTTCACGACCCATCTCTCTCACGATCTATTCTTCTCTTCTACGGAAACTCCGGGATGCCTATCTACTCGAATCGCGCGTTTTATGTATTTCTAGCAACACTTGTTGCATTTGTTCTTCTGTGGGTCTATAACTTTGTCATTTCTCCATGGGCCTGGCCTAACAAAATCACGGTTAACAGGACGCTCACAACTATCTCAGTGCCTTTAGTGTCTACGCTTTCGTTCTTGCATTCCTCTCAGGCAAATGGGGTCAGCTTCGGGATGTGGGGATGGTGTCTGGATGACGGTATGACGTGCTCACCCACACAGTACGTTTTGTTCTGTCCACTCGCGAAGCAATATCAACGTCAACCATTATGGCGATGCCCACGATGTTCCATTCATAGGTTTGGCTATACATGGCCTCCGGAGATAACGACCTCGATCACGAAGGCGTTCGTGTTCTATCCCATAGGTCTGTCTAGCCTGCCTTCATGTATAATTTTGGCCGTCTATACTTACCATGATTTCGCTCGGTTCTGCTACCACTCTATTCGATAATATCTGCTGTTGGCTGATACCCGTTGAGCAGCAATCGTACTGGCGTTCTTTACCATGGTTTCAGCGGTTCCTACCGTATGTGCCCGGAGTGTACAAAGCGACAAGATTTTCGACGTCTTTGCATGGGTCTCCTTCGGAACGTCTGCTATCGCCTTCTTCTTCATGATAGGCATCTGCGGTGTGGCGAAGTCTCGATTCGAACAGCGCGGTTTCAGCGCGAACTATGGAAATTTGGTGCGTATATATTGATAACGTGCATATTGATCAAGTGGTGCCTTTACTGTACTGACTGACGGTGTTTTGAAGCCTTGGATGTCTCTTGTGGCTACGATCTTGCTGTTCATAGTTTCGTTGCGGCGATATTACCTTGCCCCGCCTCCGAAACAAAACAGTCGCCGAAGTATAGCAGCAGACATCGAATCTCGGCTGTCAGCAATGATCCCGGAGAGATGGTCGAAAGGTAAAAAACGTAGTGCAGAAGTTGGAAAGGTGTAGTACGTTCGTGGCATTGTATTTGGGTGCATATTCTGGTGCTATTCATACGACAATTATCTACGTGTTTTAGGAGAAAATATGACGAATCAAAGACTGATGCCACCAATCAATCTTGGCCTTGTCGCCTCCATATAAGTTGAATCTGCGTGTAGATCACGCAGTTACTGCGTCTTTATGGCCTCAAAAGTCGTTAAAATGCATAAATGAATAAAACTGGCCTCGACCAACATGTTCAAGAGTATGTAGTGGATAAACGTATGAGTATACTTAGTTTGGGAATGACACATCGGAGTAACGAAGATGCTTGAAATTGGGCTTGTAAGCTCGACAACTTCTTGGCGTTGTGGCGCTTAACGCAGCCTACTATTGGCGCTCGTCCACCCCATTTGCAACGATAATAGTTGTTTGTTTATTCGACCGATCCTATTGAATCCTAAAGTAAGTATGAATTATGTACTGCACTTATTCTTGTCAGAGTTGTGACTTGAGCACATTTTGTAATGTCAACACGGACATGTGTGAGCAAGGGAATTTTTCGAAGGAGATAAGCGAGCGCCGTTCCAGCTTACGTTTGCCCTGGACTTTCCTCATGCTGTCGGCATCTCAGTACTCGACCCAGCAACGACCCAGGCTCAAAGACAAAAAGACACATTACAATGACACTCTTCCTTATAATTTATCACAAACTTCACTGTATTAGGATCGGGCTGCTTAAATCGGTTATTGATGATGAGAAATCGTAGAAAACCTGACGATTCTTCGCGGCATGCTGAATATGAGCTATAAATATTTTGGATTCACCTTCGATAAATACTAGGAGCGAGGTTCGTATTGATCATACATTCCACTTCTTTCCTCCCAGACAGCCATGAAGCTCTCGTTCTTAAAATTTGCTTGGGACCAACTTACCCTTACCGTCCCTCCAGTCGTCGAAGAAAACCTAGAAGGGAAGACTGTCGTGGTCACCATGAAAGCTGGTATCGACAAATCTCGCCTTCAGAGTTCGAAAGCAGTGCAACATATACAATTTGTCATATGGGATAATAGGGGTAGATGTGGTCAACAAGAATTTTGCTCATACCATAATGCCGTAGGAATTAACGACCAGAAGTAAGTAGTCTGGAGGAAGACTCAGTAGTCGCGAACTTGTCAATGCGCGCCCATAGACAACCCGTAGATTCAGATCAGCTGCATTGTAAAGGACGCAAAGTGCGAAGAATTTTTGGTCTGCGAATGTCGGATACAAGTTTGACGCAAGTCGGGACAGTCGCCGTGAACGCTTGGTGAACGCGCCGAACGATCGCGTATTTGGCTGCTGCGTGAATCCAGGCTGAAACCAAGCAAAAGACAATAAGATTGACTCAACAAGACTCGTCCCGAAGCTTAGACGTTGACCACATCCTCCCACAAGTACAAGGCGCTCAGCGCCTTCTGACGACCTTATACCCAATTACCAAGACCTACAGACCTCTCTTAATTGGCCTTTCTCACAATCATTATGACCTCTTATCTTCGTAGCTGGCTATCAACTGGGACCTCTGCATTAGAATACATCTCTCCTTCAGCACCATCAGTCCAGAAGGTCTCGCCTCCGCCATCTGAAGACGGCGACGGCGACGACACCGAGACTGAACGCGATGACGACGACAGTCCACCGGCCTTTCCTAGTCTGAACAGCGCCCAGCGCGTGGGTCCTCGATGAGCTCGATTCCTATCATCCTAACGGACTCGCAGCTGATGCCTCCGCCGCCCGTCCCATCGCTCGCTGTGCGGCATCCAGGGTCTCGAATGCACGGAGTAGTAACGCCAATTCCAATCCCAACTCACTCGCCGTCCCACCCACAACGACGAAGATACCCCCCAAACCCAAGAAAAGTGCGAAGGTGGCTCTGGCTCCCGGACACAGCCCCTTAGATTGGGCTGCGCTGAAGGCGTCCGGGACGGATCTTAGGGTGTGTTTTCCTCCATTTTCCGACCTTCCGAGATGATGTACTCATGAACATGCGAATGTAGGGCGTCGATACCCTGATGCGCGTCACACCCTCTGAGTTGAAACAGCATCGTCGCCGCGACGACGCCTGGTCTTCCTTCAATGGAAAAGTGTATAATATTACAGCGTACCTCCCTTTCCACCCAGGCGGAGAGAAGGAGCTCATGCGCGTTGCCGGTCGCGACGGCACCAAGCTTTTTGGTGCGCTTCGTCCTCATGTCTCGATCGGTCCTTATCGCTGACTACGCTGCGCAGCGGAAACGCACGCCTGGGTTAATTTAGATTTTATGCTAGATTCCTGCCTTGTCGGGTTTCTTGTCTCGGAGCCGTCAGATTGATTGGCAACAGGCGCCCACAATCCAAGTTTAGACATACATTCATAAAGCTATCTGTACTAATATTCTCTTTAGACATACAATGCATTGTACATCTTAATGACACACATGACACTTACAGATTATATACATACTGTCTATGTCAGGTCAATCATTTCTGTTATTGTAACAGATGCAGGCTTGATAGGAATTAGCTCGGAGAGCGTCATCGAATTTGCACTTGATGCAAATTCGTGACTATCGACCGATAATTCATTAGGTGTGTCTGGATTGTCTTGTTCCGAAAGCCAGAACACTTTATCATCCATGCCAGATAGTTGTACAAGCTCGATAACATTTTGTCCCGGGCGAACAAAATGATCGAGAACGATTGCTGGGCTATTCGGGCCCTTGTTATATTTTGGTCATTGCGAATTCGACGCCACACACAACAAGTGCTTACAAGTTTATCCGGAAGCCATGTTTTCCCTTGAAATCCAGGCAATTCTTCATTCACTTTTATAATCAAATGTCCAAATGTTGGCCATGCATGATTAATAGAGGATGTTTCCGGGCTTGGTGATTGACCAGTATTGGCTTTTTCTAAGAGTGTGACAACTGAGTCTCTTGGATAACAAGCCAGGTGTAAGGATGTCTTTTTCGTCGGTTTTAGAACAGGAGTGTCTGCTGAACTGGCAGGGTTTTCCCTAGTTGTTTTGAGTTTATATCGGAAACTTAAAGATATCAATCCAACACCCACATTCTTATGTCAAGGCCCAATCTAGTTGCTGTTTGTTGGTCCACTTCAAAAGTCCACTTAAGTATACCAAGGCGGTCTAGACCACGTTGCGCGGACCAAAGCCGAATATTGGCTGGTGGCTGAGTATCTTCAACCTTTGGTGACTCAGGTATTGGAATTCTCTGTCTTGACTCTTGTTTTTGCGGTCTTTGCGGAGATGGTGACACATAGCCACGACGACCCTCTGTCGAACGCGACTTTGATCTATAATTGTAATCCACGTCCATCCTTTCTCGAGATCTTCTTCTCAGAGACGGCGGAATATGTTGGTCCGGAATTGATGGTCGCCGCGGCGGGGTCCGCGACCGACGCCGTTCGCTGGAACGTGGTTCATACGGTTTTCTATACCGCGTGTCTCGATATTCGGAAGAGCCATAATGGGCACTGTATCCCCTCTGGTGGCCCTGTTCGCGCGGGCGCGGCGCATACATGGGCGCAGATGCGGGGGTGGGCGGGGAGTGTACCTCCCGACCTCGAATGGGCGAGCGCGTCACGCGGCGGCCCCCACTCCTTGTCATCGGCGATGGGCTGCGCGCCGTCATGCGTTCGGCGTACTGCGGGCGCGATGCCGATGGCGGAGTATGTGGCAGACCTGGAACATGATAAGGGCGGTCGTATTTGGATTGCGAATAAGCACGGCCATGAGCAGAGCGCGGCCCATATTCGGATGGATGTATTATTGGCCGTTCATACGTGTTCGGGCCGTCGTCGCGAGAAGAGGACCTTCGACGCCGAAGATAGCGCTCCGGCGGCCCTGTAGGCGGCGAACGCGATCGAAGCCTCTTCGCTCGAGGTTCAAAGCGGGTTTCTGGTAGCTTTGATGAACTGGGCTCGCTGACATGATTCATGGGGGGTGTTCGCGCAAAATCCTGAGCTTTGGGGCTGGGATGACGTCGGAGTGGCGGCCCGTGCCCTCCATGTCTGTCATACGTGGGGGCATACGCAGCATCACGTATATTGGTTGTGGGGCGCAGAGGTAAAGTTCCAGTTTCTTTCCCGGGCGCCATTGGAGCCGGCCCTGCCATCGGTGTTGCCATTAGGACATCCGAACTATCACGCCGAGAGATGGAGGTAGCCTGCTGCGGTCTCCAGGCGCTGCTCGCGCTCTCCCCCTCGCGCGCTCGCATTTCTTTTCTGACTTCCGTGGTCCCCTTTGCGGCGAACGATTTCAGGAACTCATCCGTCAGCGCAACGGTGTTCACAGGGGGTGGTAATGACTGTGATGGGACAGTGGCCCGCTCAGCGTCTGACACACGGTTTGCCGCGATACGCAGCACAAGAGGCAAAACGAGGTCGCGTACTTTGTCTGCAGGAAGAGACTCCGACCGCACTTCGCCCTCCTCAAGGGATGGCGCATCTTGGGGGCGCATGTCATGATTCGAGAGTTCGCCTTCTTCTGAGACGGTTTGTTGCGATGATGTTTTCTGGAATGAGATGGAAGATGTAGAGGGTGCGTTTGATTGAAGATGATTGGGAATGGTAGAGATTGGAAGGGGATTTGGAGGACCATTGGCGGAGGGGCGGAGCGATGGATCTTTATCTGAGATGCGTTCTATAGAGTGTTGAGCAACATGACCATATTGTGTAGCATCTCGACTCTCGATAGCGCTGGCATTCACACTACTCTGAGATGCCACACTGTGGTTGTTCGAGTCCAAGAAAGTCTTTTTGTTTTCCGTGGTAGCCGGCTGATTTAGCTGCAGAAGGATGTAAGTTATAATTAAGGATTACAAAGATGAAGAACCAGCATACAAGATCTGCGCCCTTGTTCGTGAACCCGGTCTTTGGATCCACGTGTAGTCCTTGGGCTTGGGATCGAATGCTTTCACTTGCATAGGAAGCTTTATGCTGTGTCCGTTGCGTCTCTTCTATGGGAGAAACGGAATCGTTGACAGAAATGCCATCTGTTTGCCTATTGTCTGGTTCAATACCAAACCTCTCCAAAAGCGACGGTGTCGGATTCCGCTTTCCTTCTTGCACGCCATCTGGCGATTCCAGTCCCATGCGAGTCAATAACGACGCCGTGCGGTTTGATTTGGGTGTCCTCCGGGGGGAATCGCTTTCATGCTCCGAGACATCGCTCCCATATCCCTCTGACTGCCTTCGGTGGTGCCACTGCGTTCGTTGCTTCGTGGATTTGCTCTCGAATCCTGGTCTCACCCATGACTTGTTAGGAAAATGTTCCTGGCCGACCTTGGGGCCGATCCTAGTCTTGAGGTCCGACATGGCCCCGCCGTCGTTATCAATGTATCGAAGAATGAATGGTATAAAGCCTAAACGTGGATGAACAAGAGAGAGAAAAGCCGTGTTCAGGGCTCTGCATGATGGTGTCTTATCGTGGCAGTTGCCGTTTACGGCCAAATTCCATGTGTTGCCGTGGCACTCCTAATCGGGAACGGCATCATAAACTTTACTTGACAAAGGCCGAAGATGGATCCAGCGCTTACTCACTAGGCGCCAATTAGGTGAATTACCCCCACGGGTAAATGCCATCGGTACGTCCGATAGTAACGAGGAGCGTCCTGTTTAAAGTTGAAAAAAATCGGCTGGGTCTGACGGGACATAAAAGAGAGCAAGAAAACCCACCAAAAACCACAAGGTTGCTAGGTCGATTGATGCCTCTTGATACACTGGTCTTTTCATAGGGTTTTCAATCCGCTGAATTGTCTGACTTTTGAATTTTGGATGTTTACATATTTTGTAGCTACCAGTTATGTTCTTAGAGAATCCATACAGTGTAAAATAGCCTAAACATACCAGTTCTCTAAGGTATATGGACGCCTTCGATAGGCTGGGGCCGATCCAACTTGTGTACTTACTGCTGTGTATTACCATCAATAAAATGTTCCATATAGAATAATTTTTTCGTTGCAACAGACTATTAAAATGAACAAGGCGCCCATGCCTTAACTGTGTGGCAATGAACTAGTCAGGACCCGCAGATCTAGCTGCGATACCACTGTACGATACCAATATGTCATCATCATTATCATCATCGTCATAATCATCACAAAGCTACTAATACAAATCCGCACGGTAGTTGACGTAGTATTGCACAATCCATGACGATGAATAACAACAACAGTAGGAAAAGGGATGACAGCAAACTACACGACAAGGGGATGGGATGGATGGGGGTACGAGAAACTGTGTGGATCCAAAGCAACGGCGAGAGATACGAGGACGACGATGACAACAACGACGAGGGAGAGGGAGATTCAGAGAGGGAGGGACACAAACAACGAGGGGAGGGGAAAAGAAAACAAACAAAAAAGACGCAGGCCAAAACACAAACAGAAAAATGCTCTCCACAAGCGGACCCCACTACAACAACGAGACGAAAGGAAACCCACGCCGTCGCCTCACCGACCGACCGACCGCACCCCCCTTCCCTACGCGTGTCCGCCCATCGGGACAGGCGGCGCAGGGCCGCCCTCGTAGCCGTGCGGCGGCGGGATGTTCGGCGGCGGGGGCATCATCATCGGGTACGCGTGCTGCACTGTGGGCATCGTGAACATTTTACTACCAGCGTACGGATCAAAGGACAGGAGCATACGTTGCGGGCTCTGGTGGTAGTAGGGATGCGCGTGCGCCGGGATCGGCGTGGGCGGCATTGAGGGCCGGGGGCCGGCGCCGTTGGGGGGCGGCGGGTACGCACCGGGAGGAGGCTGCATGTACGCTTGCGGAGCTGAGGTGGGGACAAAGATATCAATAGGGTGTTTTTAAACACCAAGTAGGGAAGACTGACGTGGCATCTGGCCCATCGCAGGAGAATACATGGCTACGCGTCGATAACCAAAATCGTTAGGTATGCCCACAGGACAGATAACACAAGTAAAGAACACACCATTCGGAGGCGGCATCCCAGGGGGATAAGGTCCCATCTGCATATACGGGCCCTGCATATACGGACCAGGCGGCCCAGGCGGTGCCATACCAGGCATCATATGCTAATTCGAACAAAAACCAAACATCAACCTTCAAACCCACAAAAAACCATTGAAAAAACGAAACGCACCTGAGGCGGGTACCCATAAGGCGGGTACGCATACACATACCCGCGGTGCTGCTGCTGTTGTTGCTGCTGTTGTTGCTGCTGTTGCTGCTGCTGCTGTTGCTGTTGCTGCTGTTGCTGCTGCTGCACCGCAGCAGCCTGCGCCGCCGAGTCCTCCTCGTAAGACGGCGGCGGAATCGGCGGCGGCATCGGCGGCATCATCTGCCCGCCGTGCTGTGCGGGCGCGTGCTGCGCGGGCGGGAACATCTGCGCGTAGCGCTTGCCGCTGTAGGGCCACATCGCCGCTGTGCAGAGGGTGTATAGCGTCAGCATGATGATGCGCGGCGCTGAGAAACGCGGAGACAGGCAGAGGAACAGGAAAAGGGACGCACAGACTTGCGACGCCTCGACGACCTTGTTGTGCTTGAACGGATTGAAGTCGTCCTTCAGGTGTACGGGCGTACTTTTCTTCACCAGACGCGTGCCGAAGAAGGCGTTCGGGGTGCCGGAGGGCTGCTGCAGCAACCCCTTTCCATCAGCATCACAACAACACAAATGATAACAAAGAGACGAGACTGACCGTTTCACCGTTCTTGGGCTTGGGCGACGCGGAGTGCGAGGCATGCGCGCTGGTCGGCGGCAGCGTCGCCGAGGGCGGAGCCGGGCCGTTCTTGGGCGCTGGGACAACCTAGAAAAACGACACGCACCCCCACAAAAGAAGACACGTAACACAGAAAAGAACATCCAAAAAGGGCAACCAAAAAAAAAGGATCAGAACACATCCCATCGTCAGCGAAAAAAAGACCGGGTATTACAGGAGTGAAGGCATTTGCCTTGGGGTTCGGCCGGAACGACGACGCGTGCGCGTTCAGCTGCTTCGCCGCGAGCGTGTTCGGCGACATCGGCGGCGCCTGCTCGCCCCTCGCCGCGTTCGCATTCGCATGCATCGTCGTGGGTACCGCGCCGTTCGCCGTCGCTGCGTCCACATTGAGCCCGTTATTCCGCAGAGCTCTCGGGGGGACGTTCCTACCTTGCCTCGCGGGCGCCGCAGCCGCAGCGCCGTTCGCCGCACCACCCGGCGCCTTCGCCGGCGGCGGGGCCGACGCCGTCGTCGCCTTCGACCCGGCCCCGCCCCGGAACGGCGGGATCGGCTGGATCATCATATTAATCTTCTTCGTACCCGCCGCCGCACTCGCTGGCTTCGCCGCCGCCGCCGCTGGCGCAGGGCTCAGCGCAGGCTTGATCGCACCCGCAGCGGCCGCAGCCGCCGCCGCGCCCGCGCCGCCCTTGCCCGCGAGCGCCTGCGACGGCGGCTTGCCCACCGCCGCCCCCGGGCCCGGCGCGCCAGGCTTGGCGGGCGCCGCCGCACCGCCCTTCGCGTTAGCCGCAACGGCGCCCTTGACCGCGACGCCGCGGCTCGCCTGCGACGGCGTGGACGGGCCGATCGCGCGCGCGTGCGCGGAGGCCGCGTCTAGGCGCGCCTTTTCGGTGATCTGGCGCTGGCGCTCTTCGTCCTTCGCCAGGATCGGCACGAGATCGTCTGGGATGGGCTTGTTAAGCTGCACGCGGGAAGGGACGGAAGTGAGGAGGGGCCCAAAAACCAACGACAGAGCACGGGAAGACGGACGGACCTTGAAATTCTGGCTGAACTTGACGAGATCCGCCATGCGCTTGTCCATGTCGCTCTTCACGAGCGCCTGGCGCTTCTGCGTCAGCCGCTGCTTCTCGTCCTTGACGAAGTCGCGGAACGCAGGCAGCGGATCCGCGGGGGGCTGGCATACACACAACACACACACACAGAACACACACAATGAGCCACGCACACACACCACGCCCACAGAGGGCGATAAGATAAGACGCACCTTGTTGCCCGCAGCGTTGGGCGCCGGCGACGCCGCCTTGCTGGACGCAGGGCTGGCGCCATCCACAGCGACCTTGGGGATCTCAGCACTCTTGACGGCGTCCGCAGCCGTCGTGATGATGTTGGCCGTCGAGCTCGACGTCGCAAGGCCCGAGACACCGGGCGTCGTAGCTGTGGAGACAGCAGGCGAGGAGGCGGTAGTAGGCTGTGTAGACGGCAAACCTGAACGGCGGGCGCCTGGAGGCACGTAAGCATTTTGGCCGCGCACGACGGCGCCGTATCTGGGTAACGTAAATGAGTTGCAGTGCAGAGAAGAAACAGTGACGTAGAATAGATAAGGGTTGATACGAACTTGTCCTCCTCATTAATACCACTATCGTCAACGATGACGCCGCGCTCTTCCGCAATATGCGGGTTGTTTGTAGCGGACTAGGAAAAATAAGGTTAGTCGGGTACAATCAATTATCCAGAGTCGGTGATTGGGAACGCGGTAACCAAGGCAAAAAAAAAAAAAAAAGAAAGAAAACACGAAGGCGCAGTAAGAGAGAAAATAAGCAGCGAAATGTCAACAATACCACATCATCGCAAATCTCTCGAAGAAAAAAAAATTGAAAGCAAAGGATAACACAGCTGGACAGCAGAGATAGTACGCCCATAGCCAGATCCACACGCAACCCAGGGTAAAATCAGTAGCTCATCCGAAAAAGCCACTCATGCTTCCAAGGCGGTAAACATTAGAAAAGAAAATGGAAACCGCACACCCAAATCCAAAAAACCACATCCAACGCAAGGAAGGAAAAAAGAGGCCGTGAAAAAAAGAACAGAAGACAAAGTAAGAGAGAAAATAAGCAGCGAAATGTCAACAATCCCCCATCATCGCAAATCTCTCTCAAAGGAAAAAAAAAAAAAGAAGGAAAGTGAACAGTACAACAAAAAACGGAAACGCAAAGCAAATCCAATCCAAAACCCAACCCAAACAAAAGAGAAAACAACGCACCCCAATAATCTCACTCGCAATCCTCGCCGCCCTCCTCTCCCTTTCCTTAAAATCCGGCGCACTCCGGTCCAGCTTCGTCGTGTACACCTCCTCGTCGAAGCTCGCGCGCACCCCGAACAGCTGCTCGTTCGCCGAGAACTGGTCCCACGCGCTCTTCGCCGCCGCCGCCGCCGCTGCGCCTGTGGTTGCTGAGGACAACCCGAAGGTGTCGTCGTCGTCGAGCCCGACGGCCGCAGAGGCGGTGGAGGGGGCGTCGGAGGAGGGCACCCAGGCTTGGAGGTCGCGTTCGCGCAGGGGCGTTTTGCGCGCGCCGGTGCTGATGTCGGTGTCGGTGCGGAAGGCTGGAGGGGGTGGGTGAGTATGTTTGGTGTGCATGAAGATGATAAAGAGACGGGGAAGAGGAAAAAGGAAGGCACGCGAGAGGCGTCATTACAAAATGAGACAATGCGACGGTACTTGATACCAATGCCCCCATCCTCAGACGAACAGGAAAATAAAAATAAGGCAACTCACTGTCGCCGTTCGCGGCGGTCGGCCGCGCATCCGCCGGCCCAGAGGTGTAGCTATCGATCTGCGCCGCGGGCACGAACTGCGTCTCGCGGAGGGGGGCGCCCGCGACGCCGACGTCCTTGACGTCCTTCAGCGTGAGGCCCTCGCCCTCGCCGGGCGTCGGCGCCGAGATGGCGCCGACGACGCCCTCGAGGCGCTGCCCGGACTTGGTGAGCAGCGTGACGGTCGTGCCCTGCGAAAAGAAGGGTCAATCAATCAGCGAGATCGGCGGGGGAGCAGACGGGGAGGGAGGTGAGGGCGCACCGTGAGGCCGGACAGCGCCTGGAGGACGCGGTCGCGGGGGGCGCTGGGCGCCTCCGTGCGGGGCGCGGGGGCGCCAGCAGCGCCGTTCGTCTGTTGCTGCTGGTGCTGCTGGTGCTGGTGCTGCGGCCCAGCGAGCGGGGGGAAGCTCTGGGGCGCGGGGCCCTGGGCGTTCGGGGGGCTCTGGCTGGGACTGGGGCGGCCGTGCGCGGCGGCGGCGGCGGCGGCGGGCGCACCGGCGGGCGAGAAGGTGGGCGAGGCGCGGGAGCCGGGGCCCCAGGCGGAGGTGCGATTCGCGGCGGTCCTGCGGGGGGCGCAAGGGTCAGCAGGGAGGCGGCGGGGGCGGTGCGTGCGGGGGGTGCAGGGTAGAGAGGGTGCTCACCGTGCGGGGGTAGGCTCTGCCGGGCCCTTGCGGGGGCCCTTGGTGGGTCGTGCTGCGGTGGCCATGGAGGGTGCAGACTGCGACAGAGACTGGCGGATCCGAGGACGTAAAGATGTGGAGATGAAGGAAAGAAAGAGAAAGAGATGAGTGAAAAGCGGGGGTCGTCGAGACACCGGAGAAGAGCGAACAGGTCGCTGAGGAGAGCGAGACCGAGAGGGCTCGAGCGTGCAGAGCAGCAAGCAACAACCACAACAATTCATCACCACCCAGGGTCCCCGGCCACCCTTTCGGGGTCCTCGGCATCCCTCGGCCACACTCCTCCGCAACACTATGCCTCCTACAACTGGTAACATCGCGGAGCTGTCCGCCCAACCAGCTGCCAAGACTCAGTACTCAACTCTGGTGCACCGTATATCAACTGAGCTCGAACGACAAATCTGGAAAACATGAAGCTGAAGTCTTTGATCTCCTCCTGCATCATGATGTTTGCAGCGGCCATCTTCGAACATATCACACAGCTTTGACACTGCAACTTGGCAGGCGCAGAGATGCTTGAGATACCTGACCCGCACCTGTGAGAGTGGCTCGTCTCTGCCCAGCGCAAGCAAAAGTACAGCGCCTAGCCTCGGCGACGAGCGCCACAAGGTTCTCAACATCCTTGCCAAGTAGTCCTCGGAGATCTATGTGCCTCATGCTTGGTATGTGTATAGAAGACTCTATTTCTGAAGGCAGACAAAAGCCCTCAATCTCCCAATATCCTTAAAAATACCTCACATATAAGGTGCAACACGGCAACTGGCAATGGCAGGAGCGGTCAACATCTTTGCACACCAATAATGAAACACCCACAAGTTTACGTGCTGAGCCGAATACCCATTCGCGATCCCCCGCCTCAACCCGCTGCCCACAACGAACACCCACCGTAACGTACGAATCCTGCAATTGTAATCATAGTGAAGGCAGACTCCGCGCACACGAGCTCTCCTCTTCCCAGTGCTCGAAGTCAAAACCATCGAAGAGACACGCACTCCGATCTCGCCAATCCACTGGAGTATAGATCTCATCTCGAGAATCAGAGCACCCTGGGCCTTGAGATCTACGTCGCCGCTATGCATATACTGTTCTTCTCTATGTCTCCCATAATTTTTGCTGCACGATATTCAATTTTGACGTTTCACCAGCTGCATGTCACATCATGCTAAAATATATTTATGATAGAAAAACTCCAGACAAAAACCGCATTAAAAGATATCTTAAATACGAAAAAGGCTCCAGGTCTGTGCTTTTCTCATGACACTCTGTATACAAGCTAACGATGCTCTGCGCGAGCAGCTTACTGCGAGTCTCATCAATTGGGAGATGATGTCAAATCTTACGCAACATCTTTTCCTCGAGCGTTTTCCAATGGACTAACCATTCGATTCCACCGCTCAGTTATTTGCGGAAGGTTGGAAGAACCAACCTATCATTTGATGATAGGTACCTAATTTGTGAACGAATTTCCGAGTCGTCTTTGGCAAAACCCTTTCCGCAAGTTAAGTACGTTGAGCCCGACCCGCTTGAAAACACGCAATACTTCGTAAAGTGGATAAGCGCAAGCGCCAATCCCACTGATTGGCAACCGTGCCTACGAGTCTTCGGCGATGGTCATAGCTAGCAGCGTATTATAAAGTTCAAACTCCGACGATGCCTTCTAGCTGCCTTCTATGTATGGTCATGGGCGCTTGATGGAATGTCAGGCGCCTAAGTGACGCTGAACCCGTAAAGCGAAATTCACTCCTTATAAGGCTAACTAAATGATCAAAAATGGATGTTGTTCCTTTCACCGTCTGCGTGCTGGCCCAAGGCCACTCGACGGTTCCTTTTCAGACAGACAGGAAAAGCGTCATGTTCTCCATTCCATTGTTTCGCTTTGCGGCCCAAGTAGCATTGGTGGCTCCGAAATGCTGAGTGGCCTATGGACTGGGATATTGATCTACGCTCGAGGCGCAGAGCACTCTCCACCCCACCAAAGGCTGGCTATTCCGATATCTACATCGCCGCTACGTATATACTCTTGTCTGTATCTCCCCTAAATTCTGCTGCATGACACTTAATTCAGATTCAGACGCTCCCCCAGCTGCATGTCACGGGGCGTAAATGCTAGAATACAACTGCAATAATAATTCCCAGATATACAATTGCGATTAGGGAGACCAAACCACGAAAAAGACTTGAAGTCAACTTCAATCTGCTTTTTCCATATAAGCTAACGTGAGCAGCTTCAAGCAAGAATGATTCGTAAAGCGGATAAGCACAAGCGCTAATTTCTACCGTCAAGCTCACTGATTGGCAATCGCGCCTCTCTGGCGCGGTCATTTGGTGGTCATAGCGTATCAAGTGTATCAAGTTTGAACTCCGAAAATGCCTTCTATGGTCATGGGCGCTTGATGGAATTGTCAGGCGCCTAAGTGACGCTGAGCCCGTAAAGCAATATCCACTCCGTTTCTGGACCAGCGCCGCTCAAAGACTACTTTTCTAACCGAAAAAGCGTAATGTTCTCCATTCCATTGTTTCGTTTTGCAGGCCAAGTGGCATGGTGGTTCTGAACGTTGGGTGGCCTGGCCTTGAAAAAAATAGGCACCGAAGTGCGCTGTGGGATGGTATAAAGCTACGTTGGGTTCCTTTTCCTTCCATCGCACCTATCACACTCCCCTCTTTACTCTCCTACCCAAGTCGTCAACTCACTCGCTCGCTTGATATCACCCAGCAGCTTCTGCTCTCTATCTCCTCAAACGTTACACTCTATCACTCCCTACCCACCCATGTCTGAAAAGCCCGCCATGCCTTCCCCTCGTCCAGCGAAGAAACCCTCCTGGCTCCCCTCCGGCCGCTTCGCAACCTACTGCTCCTACCTCCTGGACTGCTCCTACCTCCTCACCCGAGCAAAACAACGTAAGTACCCCACCTCCCCCAAACGCATCTGACTTAATACCGATCTCTAGTAGTCCGGCGCGGGCATCACGGTTGGCTCTGCACGAACTGGCGCTGCGCACACGCCAACCCCGCGCAGGCCCTCGCGGGCACGTACGCGTGCCACGGCTGCGGCACGGGCACCTACGTCGTCCGCCCCTCCGAAGTCCGCGGCACCAGCGTCTACGTCTACCTCCCCCCCTCCGCGCCCGCGTCGGACGCCGGGGGCGCGCACAGCGCCGTCTCCGCGCATTTCGCGGCGCAGCGACGGCAGAAGACACTCGACAGGCAGGAGCTCGCGCGCGATCTCTCCGAGGCGCGCACGGTGGTGGGGGCGGACTACGACAAGCCGCTGCCCGGGATCCCAGGCCTGGCGCTGCGCAAGCTGAATAGGTGGGACACGATCCCTGGAACCCAGCTGAGAGTCACCGTGCACCCGCCGACGAAGCGCGGCGACAGCTATTACCCGTCGCCCGCGCCCCCCGCCGCGAGCCACCGCGGCGCATCTGCGCTGGGCAACTTTCGGGGAGGACAGCCGCCGCCTGTGTATTGTGTGGATGCGGCTGCGCCCCAAGCACGCGGGTATCCTGCGCGACAGTCCGTTCCGTTCTCAGTTCTAAGTCAAGCGTCTAGCTTCTCCAAGTATACCGCCGTTACTTCGGTTTATTCGCAGTATGAACCAGAGGTCCATCTCGATGATGGTCGGTCCTATTCCTATTTCTGAGAAAGATTGGACGCGTTGGAAGATTCCTATTCCCCCTGATTCGCCAATACTTTGTAGCTATACCTGAACCACGCTCTTTTCCTCGTTATGTTCATCTTTTCTTATCATCCGCGTTGCACTAGCAACCCATGTCCACACTCCTTCATCTGTATCTGTATGGCGCTATATGTAGTATGTACACAAGCCAACAATAGAAAAAATAGTCTAAACGTAAAGTAAATTATATATACAATGAAAAATCGTCGAAACACAAAAATCATAGCTTATAACAAGAAAGCTCAACCTTCTTCAGCAGCCCCTTCAACGTATTGCTCGTCCTATTGCAATTGGCCTGCAACCACACCTCCATCTCCTTGCGCAACTCCGCCATCGCATCGCACACAGGCAGCTCGCCGTGCGGCCGCACCAAGCCCGGGTTCAGCAGCACGTCAAACAGCCTGTTCCAGATATCCGTCTGCCAATACCGCTTGAGCGGCGTCGCGATCTTATACCGCTCCACGCCCTCATCGTCCTTGTACGCCACGACCGCGCTCGCCTGGATGTACTTGCCGAACAGCATGCAGTAGACCACGCCCGCAAGCCCGAAGTAGTCCGTCTGGTACGTCCACGGCCGGTTCTCGCGCACCTCGAAGCAGTCGCGGTCGTCCGTGGCCCAGTCCGCGATGAACTGCTGCCCGAGCGGGAACAGACGCGTGTCGATCGTCCGCCCGAAGTCGATGACTTTGAGGCCTTTGTAGCTCCACCCGCCCTCGCCCGACGGCTGATACGTGCCCGACCAGGCGGCGGCGCCGCCTGGGACGTCTTCCAATCGTAGCAGGAGGTTGTCGATTTTGAGATCGCCGTGGATGAAGCCGGTGCCGTGCATAGCTTCCAGTAGCCGTAGCAGCTCGATGGTGAAGAAGATAACGAGCAGCTCGTCAAGGCAAGCACCTGCCTGCGATACACCTGCGGAGACGGCGTTGTTGATGATGTTCAGGAGCATGCCTTGCGGACAAAGGCTGAGGACCAGGTGACTTTCGTCGCCGTATGCATATAGCGCATGTGGCAGGACAACGGAGCGACGAAGCGACGGCGAAAGAGCTGTATGTAGCCGTCGTAGAACAGAATATTCCCAGACGTTGCGCGGCTTGACGACCTTCAACGCCACTAACGACGCCGACTCCTCGTCTTCGTCGTCCTCATCCTCATCCTCTTCATCCTCGTCGCTCTCTCCGCCTGCCTTGACACCGACATCTCGAGCTTTAAACACGGACCCAAAACCACCTTCGCCCAACTTCTCCGTCACCAAGAACCGATGGCCCTGGAGGTTCAACGCGAACGAACCGCGGTCCAAAGTTCCCGCAATATTGCTGGACGAGCTCGTCTTCCTCGTCTTCTTCGCAAAGCGCTGGAGCTCCTCAAGCTTGTTGCATTCCTGCCCGCGAAGATCGTAGAAGTGAGGATCCGGCGGGATGCGAGAGATAAGCGCGGAAATGATGCTGGGGTCGAACGGATTGCAGGGATTGCTCGGGCGGAATTTGGAGCTCAAAGTCAGCGTGTCGAGGAGGCTCAACGACCCTGTCCGCTCCTCCATGATGACCACCTCCGGCGTCACCTGCGCGGGCATTTGGTCCACATTCAGCCGAAGGGGCTCCAGCGCCTGAGGCTGCTCCCCATCGTCGTCGTACTCTTCCTCGTCGCTTTCCCGTAGTTCCTCCGCAAGTCGAACAGCGGCCACTTTAGCTGCGTATTCAGCACGCTCGGCGTCCTGAAGATCGCCGTATCTGATACTTGGCGTACCGCCGCCTCTCGTGCTGCTCGTGAATTCGAATGTCCGTTCTGTGATAGGTGTCATGACATTGAATTGGCCAAACCGACCGCCCATCGGTACTTCCTGGAACGACTCGCCCTCCTCCTCGTACTCTTCTGGAAGTGGAAGGTGTTCTGCTGGCAACGGGGTCTCGTACTCCTCGATATGCGAATCTTCTTCGTCATAGTATTGCTCTTGATCCTCTTCCTCGAGTTGTCGGTGGTGTGGTTCTGGCTCTTGGTCTTGCTCGTCGACCTCTTCCTCGTCGTCTTCGATTTCAACAACGGTATTCGCGAACGCAGCTGGTGGAGCTAGAACGCGGCTAGGCTGAAGGACTGCTTGCGGTGCCGCGTCAATGAATGGTTTGAACGTAGGTGCCGTATCCTTGAATGGCGTGAAAGCAGGCGTCTTGTCCGTAAAAGGCGTAAAAGCGGCACTCGGTGTCTTAGGCGTGAACATATTGCCACCTAACCTTCCTTGCTCCTCCGGCGGCCGACTGAACACTTTGAAAGGCGTTCGTGCATTCTCATCCTTAAATGGCGTGAATGCAGATGGGCGTGGGTTTTCAGGATCAGGAAGGAGAGTATCGTGATGAGATTTAGCGCGTTCGTGGGTGGGGTTGGATTTGGCCTTGGGCATAGGTTTACCGTGATCGTCGGTGAAGACGTCTCGGAGCGGAGCCAGAGGCACGCCTTTGCTGGCCGGAGTGAACACCTTCGCAAAGACGGAATCAGCAACGGTTTCCACAGGCTTCTGAGAAGCGTTTTCAGGTGCATTTTCGTCTTGTCGAGGAATAGTTGGCGGAACTTCTTTCACTGAAAGAGCTGCTCGAGGTGTTATGAAAGGCGTTCTATGTTGTTCCGAGTCCACGAAAGGAGTAAACTTGAGGAGTAGATGAGATTCATGCCTAAAAGGCTGGAATTATGGACTCACTTTCGCCGCAGGCGTTCGAGCTGCATTGGGTTGAGCATTTTCATCCGTAAATGGTCGGAAAGCTGATGCAGAAAACAATCAGGATTTCAATGTTTAACTTGAATCAATGGCAAAGAACGTACCAGGGGTAGGTGTTTTCGCATTCTGTGCATTCTCGTTCTCCCTAGCGAACGCCAAGCGTGGCTGCACAAGAGGTGTTACTGGCTCTATTTTCTTCAACGGAGCATGTTTGCTTCCTGGAACCATGAGCTTTGTTGTTTTGTCAGGCGAGTTATACATTCCAAACACATCGGCCAACGCTTCCTTGGTGTTGATGGTGACTGTGGGTTCCGCGCCGCCCATCATGCTCCTACGGGCTCTGTACCGCGATGATTTTTGTCCATCATCGTTGAAATCAACAACGGCGAGCGACGATGATGAAGATGATGATGAATTCGAGAAGCGCTCTGACGGAGGAGGTGGAGCCCATTTCTTCCCTAGCAAACCCATAGATCTTGCACGAGCTTCTTGTATGCTGTATTCCATCCCTTCTTCCGTCCATAACAAACCCATGTTAAATCGCAGCTTCTCTGGACGCTTTCCTGGCGCAGGAGGCGCGAGCATAAGTGCATATCGTTGTGCTGCCGTCGATATAAAAGCTCCCGTGGGTATGGGTCCCGATGAGGATGCCGAACTCGATGGTGGATTTGATGAACTTGCGGATCGTGAACTTTTGGTCGCAGCATTACTTCGAGAAGGTCCGGCTCTGGACGAGGTAGTTGAAGGAGGGCTTGAGGCTGGTGCGGATGTGGCTGATGACGATGGGCCTCTACTCTGAAACTCCCGATATCTCGTCTTCAAACGTTCTAATGGCCTAGCACCTTTCTTAACGCCTTTACGATAGATGGAATCCGCCTCCGAACGACTAAACGAATGATAGATGGAAACAAAACTGATGAATGAATTCACCCAAAGAAGAAGCGCATCACATACCGTCCATCCTCTTCCAGAAGATTCGCATAGTCTTCGTAAAGCGCCGAATAGGATGTACCAATGTCATTCTCCACCAAATATGCATATATCGCAATGGCGCCGGCTTTTTCCACTTGCCTGGCATATAACGCCCAGATCTTCAGATACCGTAGGTCCTTCTTGTACATATCGTCCTCCTTAAATTGGGTCGTGGCCTCCTTCAGAAGATCTACAAGTCCCGAGCTCGGATCGTTCTCTCCATAGGATTTGATGGTCCATTGCACGAATTGGTGGTAGGCGGCAAGTGGGTCGTCGTCTTCATTGAGAGCTGTGACGAGGCGGGCCTTGTATCGCTGTCGTTCGCGTTCCCTGTCGGTGTTAGATGCGCTGGGGGCGGTGCGTGAGGCCATAGGGCACGCTTGAGATGGATGTCGGCTAATAGTCAATGTTGGAATTCAAGCCTTCATTTGATTTTGTTTAGTTGGCAATCGCGTCGCGCTGGGAATACACGTGACCGTCTTTGACGGCGGTTGCCGAGCCGGAGTTCGAACTACAACATTTCCTGTTTCGGCACTGGCGTCAACTTGAACTCTCATCATCGTTGACATCGAGGTCAGGTCGCGTCTGCGATATCCTGCTCAAGTTTTCTTTCATCAAACTGGGCGCCTAGTACGGCAGATGATTCCGGGATTTAAAATTAAAACTGAGCCTTGCAGCCAACAACGCTCAAATCTAATCTCACCGTCTCCGCCACCACCGAGTCCTTCACCCTCTTTGATCATCTCAGCGCCGTCAACTCGTACAGCCATATGTCGGCAAACCATTATACACGACTACTCAAGGCGATGGGATGACAGCTATACCCTGGAACGTTACTATACCCACATAATCACACCCGGAATAAACAGCTATGGGCGTCAACGGTTAAGTCTACAAACACCTACGAAACTCTTCACCCAAAATGTAGTTTTGTCCACGTCGTAAAATCGAGGAACGTTTGCGGCAAGAAGCATCAAATGATTATACTTTTGGCGCGCTAAGCCATCGTTCCCACTTTAAAAGCCCTGCTAACGCTCTACCCAGTATCAACTTCGCCTTTGTCGCTTATTTTCCTTGTTTGACCAGGTCCTAAGAAAAAGATGAGCGCAATCGTTCGCGTTGACGATGCCGACGCGAATATACGAGACAGCGGAAGTTGCCTACCGGTCATAACTACCTCGAATTATGACAACTCGGGGAACTTTGAAAACAATGAAACCACACCGCTCACTCTCGAAACCCTGGTGGTTGAGAATGGATCAATAGCGGGACAGCAGCTTCAACAGATACCTAGCCCCTCCAGCACGTATACCATTCTTCCGACCAACACCACACAAAAAGCCTCTTCACTCAACCCAAACCCCATCGCAGGCGGTGTCATCGCTGGCGCTGCCATCGCCCTCCTCGGCGTTTTCGCACTACTCCTATTCCGTATAAGCGCAGCCAGTCGTAAGCATATGGCAGCCTCCACAGAATTTACTAGCCAACACATCCCATACACCCCACCAAGCGGTCCGATTGTGCGTATGCCCTCGATGCACAAGCAAAAGCCGCCTCCAGCTCGGTATATGCCCCCTCTGTCGACAGCAGGGTCAATGAGGTCGTACGATCCACCTTCGACTGCAGTTCCCAGTGTGCCTGAACGTAGAAGTTCCAATCGCAGCCACCAGCGTGAATTGGCACCCAATACTTTGGGGATCAAGAGACAGATGTTGCCTAAAGCTCGATCAGCTGGCTCGTCACAAAACTTCATCAGTCTTAATGTTTTGTGAGTCGCACCTGACGTAGCGCATGTGAATTCTTTTGGTCTGGGACTGACACGTTTTGTGCCGAATAGATATAGTCAGGATAATGCTAGGGATCAAAACCCCGATCTCTTACCGGGATCACCGATATCCTCGACGTTGAAGTAGATCAAGTACCAGCGAATGATTATCATTGTTCTAAGGTTCAAATGATCGTATCATGATGGCGCCTGGGCACCGGACCTTGCCTTCAAGTTATATACCTTATCGAAGCCGTGTTACGATTCTTGGATTGATGTTTTCCGTCTTCTGTTCTTCCACAGACTGCGTCTTTGAAATTTAATATCCGTTGTCAGTGACTTAAATTAACTGAATCCAAATGGGTATCGATCCTTTAGGAACCAACAGAACTACATACGGTGACATATTTATATCACCGCAGTACAGACGTCTGTAGGCAATGAGGCAGCAGAATCGACAAAAGGACAAAGCATTCTCAGTACATATAAAGAGGGGAACAGGCGATTCTGAACTTCTGATATCGGCAAACCAATTATCCCACTTGTGAGTACATACCGCCATAAATTTCTAACACTGGTGGAACCCTGATTTTCACCGGTTGTGAATGACATTTATAGATCACTGTCTGGTGCAACTCAACTCACAGTACGCTTTCGTTTTATCCTGACTTCATTTGGCTGCGTATTGACAACTTCTTAGATGATCGTCGATAGTCCCGAGATCATGATCGCGTATGTTTACTCTGTGTCTTTACTTCGTGTTATCATTGACATCATGACCGGCGCTTAAATAGAGTTATGGGGGCCACGGGAAGTGGTAAGACAACCGTACGTTCTCTGCAAAGCTGTGCTCCACATATATAAGTATTATAATATAAATTACATGCTGATATTCTTACCTTCAGTTCTTAAATGTCGCCAGCAGCGCGAACCTTCAGGTTGGAGGAGGATTGCAGTCTTGCACCAACAGCGTGCAGATGGCGCAGCCATTCATGCTTAGCGGCCGATCAGTCACTCTGATCGATACACCTGGCTTCGATGACACTACCAAAAGCGACAGCGACATCCTGCGGATGATTGCTGCCTTCTTGGCCACCAAGTAAGATGATTAGTATGCATGTTTGATGTTCTCGATCTCTCTAACGCTGCTTGTTATGGACAGCTACGAGAACGGAAAGAAGCTGGCTGGTGTGATTTACATCCATCGCATTTCCGACATCCGCATGAGCGGCATCTCCACTAGGAATTTCAAGATGTTCAGACAGCTCTGCGGTGACAGTACCCTGCAGAACGTCGTTATTCTGACGAACATGTGGGGCGAAGTTACGCGCGAGATTGGCGAAGCGCGTGAGGCAGAGCTCGCTAGCCAAGACATCTTTTTCAAGCCAGTCCTCGAGAAAGGTGCCTTGCTTCTCCGTCACGAAAATACAACCCAGTCGGCGCATGCTGTTCTTCAGCACATAATCCAAAATCGACCACTTCCGCTTCAAATCCAACGCGAGCTGGTTGATGAGAAGAAAGATATTTCTGGGACAGCGGCTGGCGTCGAGTTAAACAATGAGATGATGCTGCAGATTGAGAAGCATCGTCGCGAGATGGAGGCTCTTCAGGAGGCAACGAAAGGTGCGTATCAACTATTGTCCTTGCATGTTTCAATTACAACCATATGCTGACAAAATTTGATCTTTAGAGGCAATTAGAATTCAAGAAGAACAAACCAAACACGCAGCCGAGGCTGAAGCGCAAAGGATCCATGATGAAATGATTCGCGCTCAATCGGAAGCTCAAAGACTCGCCGCCGAACACATCGAAGAACAGAGGCGTCTCGATAGGCAAATGCAAGCGCAGGCCGAATTGGCGCGTCAGGAAGCCGAGCGAGCTGCCGCTGAGCACGCCCGACAGCAGGCTGAGTTCCAGGCGCATCTCAATCGCGTGGCTGCCGAGGCCGTGGCTCAACAGCAAGAACTTGAACGGCAGAGAGACGCACTGCAAAGGAGCCATCAGGATGATGGCGGCATATGTTGCATTGCTTGATTCAAGTGCAACACCTTACACACGGAAATGTACATATTGAGCTTTGAATATCCCTATCGTCGACTTCTCCCAATTCAATCCAAATATCTATCATAACTACCTTATATGCATGCACATATTCACATTAATATCACCGCAGCTACGGAGATTATGCTCCACGAGGATGAGGGGGTAGAAGAAAACAATGAAATGCTCCAAGTATATGACGAGCTGCGGATAATTAGGTGTACGATTAAAGCTAAGTTTCGATAACGGCAAATCCTTTCAAACGATTCCAAACCATATAAAATGCTGCAACATAATTGTTCAGAATGAGTCTCCTCCAAATTCATCTCTTAAGATATCGGAACGAGAACTTGTGAGTACTGTCTCATTTCAATCGTTTTGGCCATCCTGTCCCAGTATGCATATGGCCGAAACTGGTCGCTTGTCTCATGTCGCAAGACCAGTGGCCATTGCTTCGAGAATCGAATGTATTCGAAAAAGCTGATGTCGATTTTCTTTTTCCTCCACCATATGAGATTCGTGAGACTATGCAAATTCCATATTTCTTTCAACACTTGATTATTTGGGCGAATTTCTTGAGCGGATTTTGCGCCTTGTCCCAGGTCGGTTTGTCTGGTATAGGTCTATTTGATAGCAGTATTGATCACATTCCTAGATGGTTGCTAATAATTCAGAAGTTACGGTCGCGTACGCTTCCCATCTATCTTCAATTTGTGTTACTTATTCTCTGAAATTGTCACGGGCGCTTAAATAGAGTGATGGGAGCCACTGGTAGTGGCAAGACAACGGTACGTACCCTACGCAACTATGGATTGAATCGGTACCAAATTCACCTTCAGTTCATCAACTTCGCCAGTGGCTCAGACCTTCGCGTAAGCGGAGGATTGCAGTCATGCACGAACATCGTGCAAGTCGCGCAGCCTTTTATGCTGAACAACCGCTCAGTCACTCTGATTGATACACCTGGCTTCGATGACACTACCAAGAGTGACAGCGACATCCTCAGCATGATTGCCGCCTTCTTAGCTACTGAGTAAGGCACTCTATTCCATGTTCTGCTATCCTTTTAATCAGCTCTCATGCTCTCTTCAATTATCAACAGATACGAGAATGGCAAAAAACTTTCTGGGCTAGTTTACATCCATCGTATTTCTGATATCCGCATGGGCGGAATCTCCACGCGAAGCTTCAGGATGTTCAAACAACTCTGCGGGGACAGCACATTACAAAACGTGGTCATCGTCACGAACATGTGGAGCGAAGTCACTCCTGAGATCGGTGAGGCGCGTGAAGCTGAACTCGCCAGCCAAGATATGTTCTTCAAGCCTGCCTTGGACAAAGGCGCCTCGCTCCTTCGACACGAAAACACGCGTGAATCGGCCCATGCTATTCTTCAACACATCATACAAAACCGACCTCTGTCGCTTCAAATTCAGCGCGAACTTATCGACGAAAAGAAGAATATTTCTGAGACTGCAGCCGGCGCCGAGTTGAACAGGGAGCTGATGGTACAGATGGAGAGACATCGTCGCGAGATGCAGGCGCTCGAAGAAGAAATGAAGGGCAAGTACCATTGCACTCGCAACGGCACGCTGACAAGCTTAAGTTCCTTCTCATTTTTAGAAGCAATCAGACTCCAGGATGAAGAAACCAGACGCGAGCTGGAGGCCGAGACTCAAAAACTCCAGGGTGAAATGAATCGCATCCAAGCTGACGCTCAGAGACTTGCCTCCGAATACAATGAAGAAAAAGCCAGGCTGGAAACGCGAATGCAAGAACTATCGGAACGACGTTCTGGGGGACTTTTCGGCTTGATTGGGCGTGCGCTTGATGACATTTTTGACTTTTGATAACTTTCTTGCGTTATTCCACACACACATATTGTCAATACCCTTCGATAATTCAAGATATCAGATGTTGTAGCAAGTTGCTCCCGGTTAAACATTGCGGTCTTGGCGAGCTGAAGAGGTATGTATGTCGGGATGACGGCGAACCGGTGGTTCGACCTGCATTAGAAATACTAGTGGGTAGAAGCATAACAAGGTTAGGAGCGAATATCTGAAAGGATGCGACTATTTACCTGGAGGTCCTGCCATCCTTTCGACATCGATTCTTACAAGTAATGGATAGCTGAGACCTTTGAGGAAGTTTGGACGAAAGGCGCCCAAATTTATACCATACTTAGAAGGCTGAGCGTCTGAACCTTGACTCCAGTTATGAAGGGTTCAAGAATTTGAATTCCAGAGTTCATACACAGAGGCAGAACCACCCGCCAAAAAGTCGTGAATCAGAGCCGCTGGTGAACGTGAACCGTGAACTTGAAGGAAATTCGCGGTCGGAGTTCCAAATTCATATGAGTAAGTCGCGCCGCTTGTTCCTGCCTGCCAGCTAAGGTTGTCATTGTGGAAAATGTCATTGAAGGCAATTTCAATGTCCAATCGCCGGCGAAACTCCTCTTTGTGCTACTTAGGAACTGGTATTTCTGTGCTGCGACAAATTCAATTATTTTCCTCATCAGTAGTCCCGGCGGCAGAGAATACGAAATCGACCTCGCTCTCAACATGAATTTCTCAACCGCTCACGAAAGGCCTGATCCTGGACGACAACTACCAAGGTGAACTTGAGCTCGCGCTTGCAAATCCTATATAACGTCAACCTACTAGAAACCCTTGCGACAATCCATCGACTCCTCCCTCCATCCTGCGAAGCGCTTGATGTCTTTCTCGGTTTATCTGATTCTGGCAAAGCGACACCTTTCACTCTCCTAAACACGATATACTGCTCTGTCTTGTCTTCAGTTCTGATGGCCTCGGAGGCTTTGGCGTTGCCCATTCTGGCAAGTGCCTACCACAATGACATGGGTGTAGTTGAGGAACTCCTTGGTTAACGTTTCGAGTACCGTAAATTTTAACGGATATGCACGCCATTGTGTTTGCTCCACCTCTCGTTTACCCCAAAGCGGTGCTCCGCATAGCCTGCGCCTCGCTGTACGACTTCCTACTGGACAGATCAAAGATTCAGTGATGCAACGCAGCGACATATCAGGATGGCGTCAATTGTCTTTACTTCGAGTCATCGTTGACAATATGACGGATGATTCAACAGAGTTGTGGGGGCCACGGGAAGTGGCAAGACAAACGTACGTGCTCTACAGAGTTCCGCAACAACTCTGTGTCAACAAATAATTTATAATTTAATTGCCTTCAGTTTGTAAACGTCGCCAGTGGCGCAAACCTTCGGGTTGGCGGAGAATTGCAATCCTGCTTGAACATCGTGCAGATCGCGCAGTCTTTCATACTTAATGGGCAATCAATTACCCTGATCGATACACCTGGCTTCGACGACACTACCAAAGATGATAGTGACACCCTGCGGATGATTTCTGTGTTCTTAGCCACCAAGTAAGATGATGTTCTCGATCTGATCTGTCTAACGCTCCTTGTTATGGACAGCTACGAGAACGGAAAGAAGCTTGCCGGTGTGATATACATCCATCGCGTTTCCGACATCCGCATGAGTGGCATTTCTACCAGGAATTTCAATATGTTCAGACAGCTCTGCGGTGACAGCACCCTGCAGAACGTCGTTATCCTGACGAGCATGTGGGGTGACGTTACCTGCGAGGTCGGCGAGGCGCGTGAGGCAGACCTCGCTAGCCAAGACCTATTTTCAAGCCAGTTCTGGAGAAAGATGCCTTGCTTCTCCGTCACGAGAATACAACCCAGTCGGCACATGCCATCGTTCAGCACATAATCCAAAATCGACCATATTCGCTCCAAATCCAACGCGAGCTGGTTGATGAGAAGAAAGATATTTCTGGGACAGCGGCTGGCGTCGAGTAAACAATGAGATGATGCTGCAGATTGAGAAGAATAATCGCGAGATGGAGGTTCTTCAGGAGGCAACGAAAGGTACGTTTTAATTTTTGTCCTTCAATTTTTTCCAAATTAAACTCTAATAATATGCTGTTCAAAGGCGATCAGAATCCAAGAACAACCAGCCAGACGCGCGGCCGAGGCTGAAGCTCAAAGACTCCATGCCGAAATGATTCGCGCTCAACTGGAAGCTCAAACTGTCGCCGCTGAACACGTCGGGGACCAGAGGCGTCTCGAGAGGCAAATGCAGGAGCAGGCCGAATTAGCGCACCAGGAAGCCGCGCGAGCTGCCGCTGAACACGCACGCCCGTAGGCTGCGATACAGGCGCACCTCAATCGCGTGGCTGCCGAGGCTATGGCTCAGCAGCAAGAGCTCGATGACTTCGTACAATCCGATTTGAATGAGCATCATGATCACCTTTTGTGCATGCACAGAATCACATAGTCATGTCACCGCAGCTCCGGAGATTACATCAACGAGGTGGTAGAAGAATCGAGAACAATGAAGCGCTCCAAGATGAGCTGCGGATACACAGGTTTAGGCAAGGTTTAGGTTTAAAGTTACGATAAGGCGAACCCTTTCGAGCCGCGAGCGATTCCACACTACATATACTGCACCAAAATAATCATTAGAGTTGAGCCCTCGAACTTCTCTCCAGGACAGCTCCAGGATATCGGAACAAGTTCTTGTGAGTATCCTCATTCTATTTGGTTTCTTGACTGACCACTGGAATATGGATATTAGACCGGCGCCATACCGCACAACCCAATGACCTACAATTTGGTGTGTTGTGTTATTCTAAGCACATCCGATACCATTTATTGACCGAATTCCTAGATGATTGGAAATGATTCTGAGGTTACAGTCGCGTACGCTTCCCATGTATCTTCAATCTGTATCGTTTGCTGAGACCACTACGGGCGCTTAAATAGAGTGATGGGAGCCACAGGTAGTGGCAAGACAACGGTACGTACTCTATGCGACTATGAATCAAATCGGTAAACACTAACTCAAATTTGTTTCCAGTTCATCAACCTCGCCAGTGGTTCAGACCTTCGGGTTGGCAGAGGATTGAAGTCATGCACGAACATCGTTCAAGTCGCGCAGCCTTTCATGCTTAAGGGGCGATCAGTCACCTTGATCGACACGCCTGGATTTGACGATACTACTAAGAGCGACAGTGACATCCTACGCATGATTGCTGCTTTTTTAGCTACTGCGTAAGAATATCCATTTATGCTGTGCTATGTTATCAATCCCTCTAATCGACGATCACTTCCCTTCATTATGATCAGCTACGAGAATGGCAAGAAGCTTTCTGGGGTAATTTACATCCACCGTATTTCCGACATCCGCATGGGTGGAATCTCCACTCGAAACTTCAAATTGTTCAGACAACTCTGCGGAGACAGCACGTTACACAATGTAGTCATCCTCACGAACATGTGGAGCGAAGTCTCCCTCGAGATCGGCGAGGCGCGTGAAGCTGAACTTGCTAGCCAAGATATGTTCTTCAAGCCTGTTTTGGACAAGGGCGCGTTGTTTGCTCGACACGAAAAGACACGCGAATCGGCCCATGCTATTCTTCAGCACATCATACAAAACCACCCAATGTCACTTCAGATTCAGCGCGAGCTCGTCGATGAAAAGAAGGACATTTCTCAGACTGCAGCTGGCGCAGAGTTGAATAAAGAGTTGATGCTGCAGATGCAGAAGCATCGCCGCGAGATGCAGGCACTCCAGGAAGAAATGAGGGGCAAGTATTTCATTTCATCATTTTTCATGCACAACATCAAGCTAATAAGGTTCGATTGATTTTCACTTTTAGAAGCGATCAGAACCAAAGACGAAGAAACCAGACGGGAGCTCGATGCCGAAACTCGGAAACTTCAAGCGGAAATGAATCGCGTTCAAACAGACTCTCAGAAACTCGCCTCCGAATACAACGAAGAAAAGAGCCGGCTGGAAAGGCGAATGCACGAGCTCTCGGAATCTGCCCGCCAGGAAGCTGAGCGAGCTGCAGAGGAGCACGCTCGCCATTTGAATGATCTCCAGGGGCAGCTCAATCGCGTAGCTTCTGAGTCAGTGGCTCAGAGGGAAGGGCTTATGCGTCAGATAGAAGAGTTGCAGCGATGTCCCCCGGCGCGAGGTGGCGGATTTTTTGGGATGATTGGCCGTGCTGTTGATGGAATTTTTGGTATTCATTAGATATCGTTCCTACGATGAGATTCCTACATTGTTTCTTACACTTTTTTGCGTACAAACTCGAATGTCCCTCCAACAATACAGTAAATCATGCTGCTTGCCAGTTCTGTACAACAAGATTTGCCTCGTCGGAATGGAAATCAGTCGTAACTCCTGAACTTCGGATATCAACACTACTTAGATACAATCGGTTTCGTGTCGGAGGCCAGCAACCCATCCCCTATCTTGTTGGATGAACTGAACTATTCAGATGCATGAACCCTCAAGACATCATAATCGCGTAAGTGGAATTTGGCCATTTCTGAACAGTTTACTCAACTGTGAAGATGATTTAGCGTTATGGGACCTTCCGGAACTGGAAAAAGCTCGGCGTGTTGTTATGACTTACATGCATTGACGTGTATCTCACGACATATTTTTCAGTTTATCAACACGCTCCTTGGAGCCGAAGTCGCGGCGACGAGCGGTGGCCTACGATCATGTACCCAGAGAATTCATGCATTTGGCTGTCTCCGCCCCGGTCGAAGTGATCAAAAATCATTATCGTCGATACTCCAGGATTCGATGATACCAACAGAACCGATTACGATGTTCTTGAAGGAATAGCTAAGTGGCTAGAAACCACGTAAGTGACTTACTATAATTTTAAACTTGAGATCGGTGACGCATAGCATTCTTGATGTTCTAGATATACATAGCAAGCGCATCAAGCTGCTGCACTTCCATAGTATTCGAGATTCGAGGATGAGAGGGATGCCACAAAGAAACCTCGGCATGTTCCAATGACTTTGCGGCCCCGAAGCCCTGAAGAACGTCGTGCTACTCACTACCTTTTGGGATGAGCTCGAACGCCAGGACGCTGGATTGGCTCGGGAGAAACACTTGAGCGAGCTCTTCTGGAAACCGTTGATCGACAGCGGCTCACGCGTTGAACGATTCGACCCTTCATCGTACGAAGGCGCATGGGAAATAGTCGATAGGTTCCCTCCTGCCACTGGCATCCCGCTCGTAATCCAGGTCGAAATGGTTGACGAGCACAAGAAATGTTGGGAATCATCTGTCTTCCAGTTCCTTATTCAATGGTGGACGCAACTCGTCAATGCCATTATCCATACGAGGATTTACGAAGAAAACATCGGCGCACCAGGCCCCCAGACGACCTCGAGACGCACGGAACGCATCTCATTAGCGAGATCACGCTAACGTTGCACAGAAAAATTTGTGTCAAAGCTAGGACTGCCAACCTTTGTTGCTTCCTTAGAGTCGGGAGTGAAGACATTATTATTATATCTGTTATCGACTTCAGTAAGGCTGTCTCAAGAAGATTTGTCGATTTATAGATAAACTTGGAATGTAAGGACTCAAACCACCCTCTTGCATTTTGGGTGTATGGAGTGCGACATCAATTTATAATTTGGGGCAAATCAAAAACATCGAACGCAATCATTATTGTATGCGCCTCGCCCCGTATTGAAAAGTTGGACCTTTGAAGTAATCTAAACCATACCAATGTAACAGGGACAAGCTAGAGAATTCAAATACAAAGCCTAGCGAAAAAGGCAAAAGTTCTTGAGAATGAGTGGCTTTGTATAAGTGGCTCTCGCGGTATGGAATAGTCCTGCGCCTGCGTAGGGAGATTTAGCGAGCGCCTAATAGGACGGCAATGAGAGATGATCTGTACCTACAGATATACATGATTTTTAGCTGTTTCTATCATTGGCCGATTATTTAGACGTACCCTCGTGGCGTCGAAGGGGTGGCATGTTCAATTTCTGCACTATAGAGGTAGTATTCCCGAGCTCTTAATAATTCCCTTCCAGCTTCTGACGATGTAATTTGAATACAGGCCGACTTCGTTGAATGTAGATTTGACGTTAGACGAGGTTTCGAGTAGAGAATCGAGGAAAGCGTAGGCGGTATGTGGAGAGGTGAGTTGGTGGAGTTCTGCAGCGGAAGTAATTTAGTGTAAATAGAGTGGCTAGCAGCGTTAACCATAGAGAGACACGCACCGGCGGCGGCGTAGACAGCGGCAAGTGATGCGCGTCGCGCATACCACTCCAGCTATGTAGATATGTGGTGAGATTGTTTAACTCGAAGAAAATGCTTCGCAGCGTACCTGTAGGGATTTATCACCCGAGACGACGCATGCCTCGTCCGCAACCTTCAATGTATGCTTCATGGCAGGTAATGGGTCTACAACATGGAAGCCGGATGACGCCATTAGAGCAAATGCCTAGGATTGTGGATTGAGCAAGAATGTTGATAGATTGAAATTTAGAAAAACGCACTTCAGGAATATGGGGCAGGAAGGGCTCATTGTACTCTAGCCTCGCACGCAGCACATCTCGTATCGTCCTCGCTGGGGTCGATCCACCTTCTCCGCCCTTTCGATGTTTCGCGGACCCAGAAGCCATATGCCTCAACCCATCGTTCAACCACGCGTCAATAAGTGTCCGTCGAGCTGCATCTCCTTTTCCAAAGAGTGCGGTAATGGCAGAGTCAGAGAGGGGCTCGCTATGTGGTTGTGCATTGGAGGTGGAGGGCAGAGAAACGACGGAGCGCGCCAGAGCTTCCCGCGTAAAGCCGTGTGTTTTGATTAGAGGAAGGGCAAGTTTGAGAAGATGTGTGCTGCGTTCAAGAAACAGGTGTTACCAGGCTAGCAAAAGCACTAGTTTGAAAGCGAAACGTACCTAGAATACGCCGCCATCGTTGTGTGTGTCGATGAGAAGGGAATCAGAACACCAATATAGATGTGAGAAATCATTACGTCATTGAGACGCGTCTTGCTTGCTTCACGCGTTCCGTAATCCGTTTGCTTCACCTGAAGTGCCCTGGCCAAAACAGAACTCTTTCTCTCTCAACTCCAATTGCTCATCGCACAGCCAAGTCCCCACATGTAAGGCGATCTCTGTTTGCCCTTTCCACAGGACCTGACCAAGACCATGGTCGTTACAGGTCATCGTCAAACACTTCACATCCTGCTTTCACAGACGACGGTTATTGGATTATGCCTGCCCCACCGCCGCTATACAAGGCACCTATGCCCGAAAAGCCCCACAGACGCACACCGCGCTATGTATTTGGCTGGGCATTTACCCATGAAGATCAAGTAGATTTGGCAGACAAGTTTGGCATACCGGAAGACGACGAGCACCCGGAGATCGTCCGCATCAGCTGTGCAATGAACAAGCTACTTGACATGCTCCCGACGAATGTAGGACGTGTCGCTGCGGTGGGGTGTATACGTGATGGGGAGAAGACTTTTGCGTCATGCATTTACATCGGCAGCAACCTTTCTAAGAAAGAGATCATCAGGGCGCAGAAGGAGAAATTCATTGGGCGGGTTTGGGATTTGTTAGATACCCATATTGACCCTGACTGGTATGTTCGAATCAGTTAAGCCTGTTGACGTTTATGAAATCCATTTCTTGAGCCTACACTTTTGGTTGGGCACTGCATATCTCTAACGCAGAATTGCTTATAACTTCGTGTTTTATCTTATTGACTCCTCTTTGTATAATATCGACAAGAAGGGAAAATTCTCGCGCAAGCGCCTCAACGAAGAGGAAGGGGATATCAAGTACTTGTCTTGAGGGCATTGCTTTGCATGGCATATACCCATCTACGTCTTTTCTTCTTAGCTTTGATTTTGAGTGCTTCGAAAAGAAATTGTTAAAAGTCAAAGTAAATCATATTATGTATTGTTCTGTGTATACAAGGAAATACTATCCTAGAATCTATTTTATTTCTACGAGGGTCCGGCGGCCAATGAGTATGCAGACGTCGAGACAAGCGGAAATGGGTGGGTGAAGGCGTTAGTGGGTGTTACACCGTTCGTGCCACCGTGCAAGCGCTGGCCATCCATTTCTTAGCTTGCCTAATGCCGCGGCAACGACCTCGGACGTACCGTATACGCGCCCGTGCGCCGTTTGGAGCTCGTCTCGTACGTCTCATGCCATCCGCATTGCTGGCGCCTGCGATTGATGAGTCGACATCGAGGAGTTTAGTCGAGGGCGAGGACTGTGGCAACGGTGGGACTCCGTCATCATCGTCTTCGGCTGCCTCGGTCGCCATCCTCCTAGCGCCATCCGGTTCGCGCGCACGTCATGCTCAAGCCACACCCAGGGAAGATCTGTCCTCTGCTCGTGCACGAGCGTGTCTGATCCGTCCGAAAGGATCCTTGCCGCCCCCACTGACGATCTCCCTTTATCCCGCAGGGCACGCTGCTGTCCAGGACGAACAACGCACATGGAAACCGGCTACGAGAGGGCAGGCTCGGCGTCGCCGATGAGTCGGCGGGGGCGTCGGGGAGAGCCGAAATGGGTGGGCGCAGGCGTCTAACCGCGCCGTTGTCAGGTCCTGCACCGTCGCAACGAGCGCGGACGTACCGTATATGCGGCCTTGCGTCGTTTCAGAGAGTTGCCGAGGCGAGGGCGAAAGGCGAGCATGGCAGAGACGGGGCTCCGTCCTTGATGTCGTCGGCTGCTGCTATTCCCTTGCGAAACGTATCACGCGGTAGGTTCGAGGGTTTGGCGGGTGTGAATGCCGTTGAGATTGGAGGCTGAAGGAGCTGCCGCGCTGGCATAGCCGAGGTAAGTACGAATTCCTAACAAAGCCATGGAACTCACGTCGACTGCCAGCAATCACTACACCTCCCGCGGCATCGAGGCTCAACACAGCGCCTGCTGCACTTGCCGTCGTCACCGAAAGCGCTTCGCAGGGTGTTGTTGTCGACTTGGTATATGCACTGCGGCGCCGACGTCCTCTGATCTCGCTGGGTGCACCTGTGATGGCCTTGTGGTACGGATACCTGTTCTGGCATCGGCTGGGCGCTATCTGTCGATGGGCTCGACAGCAGCCCCGCGGCCCTGGCAAAGTGCTCGACCGTCGGCGTGGGCAGAGTCGTCGGCGTGGGGCAGAGTCGCCCCCGCGGCACTGGCAAAGCGCTCGACAGTCGGCGCGGCTCGGTGGGCAGAGTCATCGGTGTTGGAACTTGGGCAGAGTCGGCGGTGTGAAGAAGAGTCGCTGGCGTGAGGGAAGTCGTGGATGTGGGGACACGAACATTGGATGAGCTGTCAATATTTCAGTGCGGTACAGACGCGGTTTATTTCGTGTACGAGGTAATGCATCTTTCGTCTGAAAGGCGGGGAAATCTGGATTAGCGCCTATCGCTCCGTATCGAGAAGTCGGACTTGTGAAGTATCTAAACCATCCCAGTGGGACAAGCTAAGGAATTCAAATTCAAAGTCTAGCGAAGCCACAGGAAGCGATGTGTTCGGTTCTCGCGAACGAGTGGCTTGAAATTGAGTGGCTATCGGGGCGTTGGTAGTATGGAATAGGTGTCCTGTGTAGGGAGAGTTAGCGAGCGCCTAAGAGGACGGTAAAGAAAGATGATCTGTTATTTTAAAAAAATACGCATGGTTTTTAGCTGGTTATATCATCGGTCCGTTATTTGAACGTACCCTCGTGGCGTCGAAAGGATGGTATTTGCAATTTCTGCTCTATAGAGGTAGTATTCCCGAGCTCTTGATAATTCCCTTCCAGCTTCTGACGATGTAATTGGAATACAGGCCGACTTCGTTGAGTGTAGATTTGACGTTAGACGAGGTTTCGAGTAGAGAATCGAGGAAGGCGTAGGCAGTATGTGGAGAGGTGAGTTGGTGGAGTTCTGCAGCAGATGTAATTAGATAGCTACCAGCGTTGAAAATGGAGAGACACGTACCAGCGGCAGCGTAGACAGCGGCAAGTGATGCGCGTCGCGCATACCATTCCAGCTGTGGAGATATGTGGTGAGATAATTTAGCTCGAAGAAAGTGCATCGCAGCGTACCTGTAGGAATTTATCGCCTGTGATGACGCAGGCCTTGCCCGCAATCTTCAAGGTATGCTTCATGGCAGGTAACGGGTCTACAACATGGAAGCCGGATGACGCCATTAGAGCAAACGCCTAGAATTGTGGATTGAGCAAGGATGTTGATAAATTGAAAATTAGAGAAACGCACGTCAGGAATATGGGGCAGGACAGGCTCATTGTATTCTAGCCTCACACGCAGCACATCTCGTATCGTCCTTGCTGGGGCCTGTCCACGTTCTCCGCCCATTGGATGTTTTGCGGACCCAGAAACCATGTGCCTCAACCCGTCGTCCAACCACGGGTCAATAAGTGTCCGTCGAGCTGCGTCTCCTTTCCCAAAGAGCGCGGTGATGGCAGAGTCTGAGAGGGGCTCGCTATGTGGGTGTGCGGTGGAGGTGGAGGGCAGAGAAACGACGGAGCGCGCGAGAGCTTCGCGCGTAAAGCCGTGTGTTTTGATTAGAGGAAGGGCAAGTTTGAGAAGATGTGAGCTGCGTTTGAAGAAATTGGTGTCGTCAGGCCGGAAGATGCGATGTTTTGAAGATGAAATGTACCTAGAATACGCCGCCATCGTTGTGTGTGTCGATGAGAAGGGAATCAGAACACCAATATAGATGTGAGAAAGTATTACGTCATTGAGACGCGTCTTGCTTGCTTCACGCGTTCCGTAATCCGTTTGCTTCACCTTCAAGTGCCCTGGCCAAAACAGAACTCTTTCTCTCTCGACTCCAATTGCTCGTCGCACACCCAACTCCCCACATGTAAGGTGATCTCTGTTTGCCCTTTCCACAGGAGCTGACCAGGACCATGGTCGTTACAGGTCATCGTCGAACACTTCACATGATGCTTTCACAGAGGACGGCTATTGGATTATGCCTGCCCCACCGCCGCTATACAAGGCACCTATGCCCGAAAATCCCCACAGACGCACACCACGCTATGTATTTGGCTGGGCATTTACCCATGAAGATCAAGTAGATTTGGCAGACAAGCTTGGCATACCGAATGACGACGAGCACCCGGAGATCGTCCGCATCAGCTGTGCATGGACCAAGCTACGTGGCATACTCCCGAAGAATGTACGACGCGACGCTGCGGTTCAGTGTATAGGTGATGACGGGGAGGAGACTTTTGCGTCATGCATTTACATCGGCAGCAACCTTTCTAAGGAAGAGATCATCAAGGCGCAGAACGAGAAATTCATTATGCGGGTTTGGGATTTGTTAGGTACCGATATTGACCCTGACTGGCATGTTCGAATCAGTTAAGCCTGTTGACGTTTATGAACTCATCCATTTCTCGAGCCTACACTTTTGGTTGGGAATTGCGTATCTCGAACGCAGAATTGCTTATAACTTCCTGTTCTATCTTATTGAATCCTCTTTTTATAATATCGACAGTCGAAAAGAAAGTCAAAGTAAATCATACTATATATTGTTCTGTGTATAAAGGAAATACTATCCTAGGATCTATTTTATTTCTACTACCAAAGAGAAAGAAACACTGCATCTCCACACCGCAGATCACTACAAACTTCAACAAAGTGTTCCTTGGATACATGGAGATGGTAATGTGGGCGCCCGCTGCGACAAGCGAGCATCAGGTTCTAGAAGAGCACAACACGAGAAGCATATCGTGAGTGGGTGCTGTTGGAGTGCTGGACGACGGCGGCCTGGAGAGGGCGGCACGAGTCCGAACGCGCTGCGCAGCGATGAGGTGTCCGCGAGGTGCTGGCAGCGCCCGCGCTGCTGTCTGCCTCGACGCCCGTCCGCGCCTCCGGCGTTTCGCCATTGCAGTTCACCCGCGCTTGCGTTTTGCCAGCCCTCGCGGCGATCCGCGTGCAGCTCGTGCGCGACCGTGTTCGGTACGTCCCAAGGAATGTGTGCCGCTGCCAATGCTGGCGAGATCTCCGCTCGCCTTGCCGCCACCCAGAAAGAAGGGCTGCAAGGGTCCGGCGGCCGATGGGTCTGCGGATGTCGAGACAAGCGGAAATGGGTGGGCCAAGGCGTCAGCGGGTGGTACACCGTCCGCGCCGCCGTGCAAGCGCTGGCCATCCATTTCTTAGCTTGCCTATTGCCGCGGCAACGAGCTCGGACGTACCGTATACGCGCCCGTGCGCCGTTTGGCGCTCGTCTCGTACGTCCCATGCCATCCGCGTCGCTAGCGCCTGCGATCGCTGAGTCGACATCGAGGAGTTTAGTCGAGGGCGAGGGCGAGGGCTGTGGCAACGGTGGGACTCCGCCATCATCGTCTTCTGCTGCCTCGGTCGCCATCCTCCTAGCGCCATCCGGTTCGCGCGCACGTCGTGCTCAAGCCACACCCAGGGAAGTCTGTCCTCTGCTCGTGCATGAGCGTGTCTGATACGTCCGAAGGGATCCTTGCCGCCCCCAATGACGATCTCCCTTTATCCCGCAGGGCACGCTGCTGTCCAGGACGAACAACGCACGTGGAAACCGGCTACCAGAGGGCAGGCTCGTCGTCGCCGATGAGTCGGCGGGGCATCGAGGAGAGCCGAAATGGGTGGGCGCAGGCGTCTAACCACCCTGTTGTCAGCTCCTGCGCACCGTCGCAACGAGCGCGGACGGACCGTATATGCGGCCTTGCGTCATTTCAGAGAGTTGCCGAGGCGAGGGCGAAAGGCGAGCATGGCAGAGACAGGGCTCCGTCCTTGATGTCGTCGGCTGCTGCTATTCCCTTGCGAAACGTATCACGCGGTAGGTTCGAGGGTTTGGCGGGTGCGAATGCCGTTGAGATTGGAGGCTGGAGGAGCTGCCGCGCTGGCATAGCCGAGGTAAGGACGAATCAGACCTAACAAAGCCATGGAACTCACGTCGACTGCCAGCAATCACTACACCTCCCGCGGCATCGAACACAGCGCCTGCTGCACTTGCCGTCGTCACCGAAGTCGCTTCGCAGGGTGTTGTTGTCGACTTGGTATATTCACTGCGGCGCCGATGTCCTCTGATCTCGCTGGGTGCACCTGTGATGGCCGTGCAATGTCCTTGCAATGCTTGAGGTGCAGCGCATAATTCCAATTGCATTTGTGTTGCTGTTCTGGCGTCGAGGAGGCCGAATCCGCGGACACCCGCCGCCGGATGGTGTCGCGCTATCCCAGCTTCCGCGGCAGTGACGAAGTTCGTTGGGGTACGCAGCTATGCTCGCCTGCGCCAGTGTTGGTGGGGTGCTGTTTGGGGCTGTCAAAGCTTCCCGCGGCGCTGACAAAGCGCGTTGGGGTTACGCTCGCCTGCGCTGGTGTCGGTCGAGCATTTTCACGGCTTCCGCGGCGTTGATAATGTGTGTCGTGGACCGTGGTACGGATACCTGTTCTGGCATCTGGGCGCTATCTGTGCTCGACCGTCGGCGTGGGCAGAGTCGTCGGGTGGGGCAGAGTCGCCCCCGTGGCACTGGCAAAGTGCTCGACAGTCGGCGCGACTCGGTGGGCAGAGTCATCGGTGTTAGAACTTGGGCAAAGTCGGCGGTGTGGAGGAGAGTCGCTAGCGTGAGGGAAGTCGTGGATGTGGGGCTGCATTCGACGTGCAGATTACGCTGTTCCGTGTAAGTACAAGCAAAAGAAAGTAAGAAGGGAAATACATACTTATTGAGGATGACGACGACGCGTCATCCACTTGAAGTTGCTCCCCTCGTGTTCGATGTCAGTCGTGATCCAATACACAGGAGCTCGTGTTAAAACCACAAGATCCGGCCCACATCCCCCGAAGGAGGGTACACGGCTAGGGAGATTGTGGGATGGAGATGGAGGGCGGGATGGCAAGCACAGGCAGTGGCAAGGGTGAATGAGGGTCCGAAATGGGCCGGCGGGCCGGCGCGTTTAGCGTAACATGGGCCAGAATCTTGGAGAAGTTCATGTCCTCCGCACATCGACTTGACGTTGTCCGTGAGGCACTTGCACGAGAATTTTCCCTTCTTGTCGATATTATATAAAGAGGAGTCAATGAGATAGAACGCGAAGTTATAAGCAATTCTGCGTTCGAGATATGCAGTGCCCAACCAAAAGTGTAGGCTCAAGAAATGGATTTCATAAATGTCAACAGGCTTAACTGGCTCGAACATGCCAGGCAGGGTCAATATGGGTATCTAACAAATCCCAAACCCGCCCAATGATTTTCTCGTTTTGCGCCCGGATGATCTGTTCCTTAGAAAGATTGCTGCCGATGTAAATACATGCCGCAGAAGTCTTCTCCCCATCGCGTTTACAGTGCACCGCAACGACGTGTTGTATACTCTGCGGGAGCATGCCACGTAGCTTGGACCATGCACAGCTGATACGGACAACCTCCGGGTGCTCGTCGTCTTTCGGTATGCCAAGCTTGTCTGCCAATTCTACTTGATCATCATGGGTAAATGCCCAGCCAAATACATAGCGCGGTGTGCGTCTGTGGGGCTTTCCAGGCATAGGTGCCTTGTATAGCGGTGGTGGGGCAGGCATAATCCAATAACCGTCGTCTGTGAAAGCAGGATGTGAGGTGTTTGACGATGACCTGTAACGACCATGGTCTTGGTCAGCTCCTGTAGAAAGGGCAAACAGAGATCGCCTTACATGTGGGGACTTCGGTGTGCGATGAGCAATTGGAGTTGAGAGAGAAAGAGTTCTGTTTTGGCCAGGGCACTTGAAGGTGAAGCAAATGGATTACGGAACGCGTGAAGCAAGCAAGACGCGTCTCAATATAAACGTAATGATTTCTCACATCTATATTGGTGTTCTGATTCCCTTCTCATCGACACAACACAACGATGGCGGCGTATTCTAGGTACGTTTCGCTTTCAAACTAGTGCTTTTGCTAGCCTGGTAACACCTGTTTCTTGAACGCAGCTCACATCTTCTCAAACTTGCCCTTCCTCTAATCAAAACACACGGCTTTACGCGGGAAGCTCTGGCGCGCTCCGTCGTTTCTCTGCCCTCCACCTCCAATGCACAACCACATAGCGAGCCCCTCTCTGACTCTGCCATTACCGCACTCTTTGGAAAAGGAGATGCAGCTCGACGGACACTTATTGACGCGTGGTTGAACGATGGGTTGAGGCATATGGCTTCTGCGTCCGCGAAACATCGAAAGGGCGGAGAAGGTGGATCGACCCCAGCAAGGACGATACGAGATGTGCTGCGTGCGAGGCTAAAATATAATGAGCCTGTCCTGCCCCATATTCCTGACGTGCGTTTCTCTAATTTTCAATCTATCAACATCCTTGCTTAATCCACAATTCTAGGCATTTGCTCTAATGGCGTCATCTGGCTTCCATGTTGTAGACCCGTTACCTACCATAAAGCATACATTGAAGATTGGGGACGAGGCATGCGTCGTCACGGGCGATAAATCCCTACAGGTACGCTGCGAACCACTTTCTTCGAGGTAGATTATCTCACCACATATTACATAGCTGGAGTGGTATGCACGATGCGCATCACTTGCCGCTGTCTACGCCGCCGCCGATGCGTACGCTACTAGCCACTCTACTCACGCTAAATTCCTTTTGCTGAACTCCACCAACTCACCTCTCCACATACCGCCTACACCTTCCTCGACTCTCTACTCGAAACCTCGTCTAACGCCAAATCTACACTCAATGAAGTTGGCCTGTATTCAAATTACATCGTCAGAAGCTGGAAGGGAATTATTAAGAGCTTGGGAATACTGCCTCTATAGAGCAGAAATTGCAAATACCATCCTTTCGACGCCAGAAGGTACGTTCAAATAACGGACCGATGGTATAACCAGCTAAGCGCCTCAGGCATTGCGAGGACATCGCAAGGCCATCACAGGTGCACCCAGCGAGATCAGAGAACATCGGCGCCGCAGTGCATATATCAAGTCGACAACAACACTCTGCGAAGCGCCTTCGGTGACGACGGCAAGTGCAGCAGGCGCTGTGTTCGATGCCGCGGGAGGTGTAGTGATTGCTGGCAGTCGACGTGAGTTCCATGGCTTTGTTAGGAATTCGTATTTACCTCGGCTATGCCAGCGCGGCAGCTCCTCCAGCCTCCAATCTCAACGGCCTTCAAGCCCGCCAAACCCTCGGACCTACCGTGTGATACGATTCGCAAGGGAATAGCAGCCGACGACGACATCAAGGACGGAGCCCGTCTCTGCCATGCTCGCCTTTCGCTCTCGCCTCGGCAACTCTCTGAAACGACGCAAGGCCGCATATACGGTACGTCTGCGCTTGTTGCGACGTTGCGGAGGACCTGATGACGGCGCTGTTAGACGCCTGCGCCCACCCATTTCGGCTCTCCCCGACGCCCCCGCCGACTCATCGGCCGACGACGAGCCTGCCCTCTCATAGCCCCTTTCCACGTGCGTTGTTCGTCTTGGACAGCAGCGTGCCCTGCGGGATAAAGGGAGATCGTCAGTGAGGGCGGCAAGGACCCCTTCGGACGTATCAGACACGCTCGTGCACGAGCAGAGGACGGATCTTCCCTGTGTGTGGCTTGAGCACGACGTGCGCGCGAACCGGATGGCGCTAGGAGGATGGCGACCGAGGCAGCCGAAGATGATGATGGCGGAGTCCCACCGTTGCCACAGCCCTCGCCCTCGACTAAACTCCTCGATTGTCAACTCATCGATCGCAGGCGCTAGCGACGCGGATGGCATGGGACGTACGAGACGAGCGCCAAACGGCGCACGGGCGCGTATACGGTACGTCCGAGCTCGTTGCCGCGGCATTAGGCAAGCTAAGAAATGGATGGCCAGCGCTTGCACGGCGGCGCGGACGGTGTACCACCCGCTGACGCCTTCGCCCACCCATTTCCGCTTGTCTCGACGTCTGCAGGCTTATCGGCCGCCGGACCCTCGTAGCCCTTCTTTCTGGGTGGCGGCGTGGCCTGCGGGAAGGCGAGCGGAGATCTCGTCAGCATTGCCGGCGGCACAAATTCCTTGGGACATACCGGACACGGTCATGCACGAGCTGCGCGCGGATCGCCGCGAGGGCTGGCAAAACGAGGCGCGGGTGAACTAATTACAATGGCGAAAGAACGCCGGAGGCGCGGACGGGCGACGAGGCAGACGGCAGCGCGGGCGCTGCCAGCACCTCGCGGACACCTGCGCAGCGCATTCGGGCTCGTGCCGCCCTCTCCAGCCCGCCGTTGTCCAGCACTCCAACAGCACCCACTCACAGCATGCTTCTCATATTGTGCTCTTCTAGAACCTGATGCTCGCTTGTCGCAGTGGGCGCCCACATTACCGTCTCAACGTATACAAGGAGCACTGCATTTGTAGTGATCTGCAGTGTGGAGATGCCATGTCTCTTTCTCTTTAAATTTGGTAGTAGAAATAAAATAGATTCTAGGATAGTATTTCCTTGTATACACTGATCATGAGTCTTGCAGCATCGAATTGTTTGGACAGCAATGACGACATAGTCTAGATACACTTTAACTAATTCGAACATACCAGTTAGGGGCAATATGGGTATCTAACAAATCCCAAACCTCCCCAATGAGTTCCTCGTTCTGCGCCCTGATGATCTGTGCCTTAGAAAGGTTGCTGCCGATGTAAATGCATGACGCAAAAGTCTTCTCCCCATCACGTATACACCCACCGCAGCGACGCGTCCTACATCCGCGGGGATCATGTCTAGTAGCTTGTTCCATGCAGGGGTGATGCGGTCGAATTCCGGGTGCTCGTCGTCTTCCGGTATGCCATACTTATCTGCCAAATCTAATTGATCTTCATGGGTAAATGCCCAGCCAAATACAAAGCGCGGTGTGCGCCTGTGGGGATTTTGGGCATAGGTGCCTGTATAGCGGCGGTGGGGCAGGCATAATCCAATAGCCGTCGTCTGTGAAAGCAGGATGTGAAGTGTTCGACAATGACCTGTAACGGCCATGGTTTGTCAGCTCCTATGGAAAGGGCAAACAGAGATCGCCTTACATGTGGGACTTGGGTGCGCGACGAGCAATTGGAGTTGCGAGGACTGTTGACGGCTTTTCCGATGACGGGACGCGTCTCAATAACGTGATATTTTCTCACATCTATACAATTCCTTCTCATCGACACACACAACAATGGCGCGTACTCTAGGTACATTTCATTTCAAACATGCTTTTCCGCCTTAAAACAATTTTTCAAACGCAGCTCCAGCTTCTCAAACTTGCCCTTCCTCTAATCAAAACACACGGCTTTACGCGCGCCCCCTCCACCCTCCCACCGCACACTACACAGCGAGCCCCTCTCAGACTCTGTGGCATATAGCTTTGGGTCCACAAAACATACAATAGACGGAGAACGTGAACAGGCCCAGCGAGGACGATACGAGATGTACTGCATGCTGTTTATAATGACTCCTGCCCCATATTCCGAGTGCGTTTTCCTAAATTTCAAAATTTCCCAATTAGCTTATCGTTGTATTCAGAGGCGGTTTCTGAGCATCAGCCTGGATACGATTATGACTTCATACACCAAACAGCACCTCACCAACACTGGCGCAAGGCGAGCGTAGCTGCGTGCCCCAAACGAGCTTCCTCACTGCCGCGGGAAGCTGGGATAGCGCGACACCATCCGGCGGCGGGTCCGCGGATTCGTCTCCTCGACGCCAGGACAGCAACACGAATGCGATCGGAATTATGCGCTCCGCCTCAGGCATTGCGAGGACATCGCATGGCCATCATAGGTGCACCCAGCGAGATTAGAGAACAGCGGCGCCGCAGTGCATATACCAAGTCGACCACAACACCCTGCGAAGCGCCTTCGATGACGACGGCAAGTGCAGCAGGCGCCGTGTTCGATGCCGCGGGAGGTGTGGTGATTGCTGGCAGTCGACGTGAGTTCCATGGCTTTGTTAGGAATTCGTACTTACCTCGGCTATGCAGGCACGGCAGCTCCTCCACCCTCCAATCTCAACGGCATTCGTGCCCGCCAAACCCTCCAACCTATCGTGTGATACGATTCGCAAGGGCATAGCAGCCGACGACGACATCAAGGACGAAGCCCCGTCTCTGCCATGCTCGCCTTTCGCCCTCGCCTCGGCAACTCTCTGAAACGACGCAAGGCCGCATATACGGTACGTCCGTGCTTGTTGTGAAGGTGTGCAGGGCATGACAACGGTGCTATTAGACGCCTTCGCCCACCCATTTTGGCTCTCCCAGACGCCCCCGCCGACTCATCGGCCGACGACGAGCCTGCCTGGCGACGCGGATGGCATGGGACGTACGAGACGAGCGCCAAACGGCGCATGGGCGCGTATACTGTACGCCCGAGCTCGTTGTCACAGCATTCCGCAAGCTAAGAAATGGGTGGCCAGCACTTGCATGCGCGGGTAAATTGCAATGGCGAACGAACGCCGGCGGCGTGGACGGGGGACGAGGCAGAGGCAGCGCGGGCATTGCCAGCACCTCGCGGACACCTCATCGATGCGCAGCGCATTCGGGCTCGTGTGGCCCTCTCCTGCCCGCCTTCGTCCAGCACTCCAACGGCACCCACTCACAACATGCTTGAACTTCTTGTGTTGTGCTCTTCTAGCACCTGATGCTTGCTCGTCGCAGCGGGCGCCCACATTACCGTCTCCGCGTATACGAGGAGGCGGTGTGGAGATGCAATGTTTCTTTTTTCTTTCTCTTTGTTGGTTGAAATAAAATAGATTCTAGGATTCCTTTATACACAGAACAATATATAGTATGATTTACTTGACTTTCTTTTCGAAAGCACTCAAAACCAGAACGCCCTCAAGACAAGTACGTGATATCCCCTTCCTCTTTGTTGAGGTGCTTGCACGAGATTTGTCGCTTGTTGATGTTATAAAAAGAGGAGTCAACAAGATAGAACACAAAGTTACAAGCAATTCTGCGTTCGAGATATACAATGCCCAACCAAAAGTGTAGGCTCAAGAAATGGATGAATTCATAAACTTCAACAGGCTTAACTGATTCGAACATGCCAATCAGGGGCAATATGGGTATCTAACAAATCCCAAACCCGCCCAATGATTTTCTCGTTCTGCGCCCTGATGATCTCTTCCCTAGAAAGATTGCTGCCGATGTAGATACATAACGCCAAAGTCTCCTCCCCATCACGTATACAATTCACCGCAGCTCGGACGCGTCCTACATTCTTCGGGAGCATGCCACGGAGCTTGGTCCATGCACAGCTGATGCGGACGGCCTCCGGGTGCTCGTCGTCTTCCGGTATGCCATACTTGTCTGCCAAATCTAATTGATCTTCATGGGTAAATGCCCAGCCAAATACATAGCGCGGTGTGCGTCTGTGGGGCTTTCCAGGCATAGGTGCCTTGTATATCGGCGGTGGGGCAGGCATAATCCAATAACCGTCTTCTGTGAAAGCAGGATGTGAAGTGTTCGACGATGACCTGTAACGGCCATGGTTTTGGTCAGCTCCTGTGGAAAGGGCAAACAGAGATCGGCTTACATGTGGGGACTTCGGTGTGCGATGAGCAATTGGAGTTGAGAGAGAAAGAGTTCTGTTTTGGCCAGGGCACTTGAAGGTGAAGCAAACGGATCACGGAACGCGTGAAGCAAGCAAGACGCGTCTCAATAACGTATGTAATGAACTCTCACATTTCTGATTCCCTTCTCATCGACACACACAACGATGGCGGCGTATTCTAGGTACGTTTCGCTTTCAAACTAGTGCTTTTGCTAGCCTGGTAACACCTGTTTCTTGAACGCAGCACACATCTTCTCAAACTTGCCCTTCCTCTAATCAAAACACACGGCTTTACGCGGGAAGCTCTGGCGCGCTCCGTCGTTTCTCTGCCCTCCACCTCCAATGCACAACCACATAGCGAGCCCCTCTCTGACTCTGCCATTACCGCACTCTTTGGAAAAGGAGATGCAGCTCGACGGACACTTATTGACGCGTGGTTGAATGATGGGTTGAGGCATATGGCTTCTGGGTCCGCGAAACATCGAAAGGGCGGAGAAGGTGGATCGACCCCAGCAAGGACGATACGAGATGTGCTGCGTGCGAGGCTGGAGTACAATGAGCCTGTCCTGCCCCATATTCCTGAAGTGCGTTTTTCTAAATTTCAATCTATCAACATTCTTGCTCAATCCACAATTCTAGGCATTTGCTCTAATGGCGTCATCCGGCTTCCATGTTGTAGACCCATTACCTGCCATGAAGCATACTTTGAAGATTGCGGACGAGGCATGCGTCGTCACAGGCGATAAATCCCTACAGGTACGCTGCGAAGCACTTTCTTCGAGCTAAATTATCTCACCACATATCTCCACAGCTGGAGTGGTACGCGCGACGCGCATCACTTGCCGCTGTCTACGCCGCCGCCGGTGCGAGTCTCTCTATGGTTAGCACTGCTAGCCACTCTATACACACTAATTTCTTCTGTTGCAGAACTCCACCAACTCACCTCTCCACATACCGCCTACGCCTTCCTCGATTCTCTACTCGAAACCTCGTCTAACGTCAAATCTACATTCAACGAAGTCGGCCTGTATTCAAATTACATCGTCAGAAGCTGGAAGGGAATTATCAAGAGCTCGGGAATACTGCCTCTATGAAGCAGAAAATGACAATACCACCCCTTCGACGCCATGAGGGTACGTTTAAATAATAGGCCATATAAACAGCTAAAACCATGTATGTCTTTGAGAACAGATCATCTCTCATTGCTGTCCTATTAGGCGCTCGCTAGATCTCCCTTCGCAGGACCATTTCATACAGCGATTATACGCCAACTCATTCTCGAGACCTTTTGCCGTTTTCGCTAGGCTTTGTATTTTGATTTCTCTAGGTTGTCCCTGTTACTTAGGTATGGTTTAGATTACTTCACGGTTCAACTTTTCAATACAGGGCGATAAGCGCTAATCCGAACTTCTCCACCTCGTATCCTTCGGGCGAAGGGCGTTACGTCGTATATGAAATAATACCGCGTCTGTACCGCATTGACAGCTCAGCGCTCAATGCTCATGCCATGCTCGCGTTCGATGCTTTTGATTTCTCCCAACTTTTAGATTGATGTCGAATTCGATACGCGCAGAATGCAAGAGGGCGAATTGACCGAGCATTTAGATTCCAAGTTCTTTCATAAATCGACGAATTGGAAGATTGTATTACTGAAGTTGATAGCAGACAAGACAATAGTGTCTTCACTGTCAACTCGTAAGGAAGCAACGAATGTTGGCAGTCCTAGCTTTTACGACTCGTTCTTTATCAACAGCATGGTCGACGCTGAACGCGCCGGCCGCCGGTCCATTTCGGACCCTCATTCACCCTTGCCACTGCCTGTGCTTGCCATCCCGCCCTCCATCTCCATCCCACAATCTCCCTAGCCGTGTGCCCCTCCCCTCCTTTGGGGGATGTGGGCCGGATCTTGTGGTTTTTAATACGAGCTCCTGCGTATTGCATCACGACTGACAACGAACACGAGGGGAGCAACTTCAAGTGGATGACGCGTCGTCGTCATCCTCAAAAAGTATGTATTTCCCTTCTTACTTTCTTTTGCTTGTACTTACACGGAACAGCGTACTCTGCACGTCGAATGCAGCCCCACATCCACGACTTCCCTCACGCCAGCGACTCTCCTCCACACCGCCGACTCTGCCCAAGTTCCAACACCGATGACTCTGCCCACCGAGCCGCGCCGACTGTCGAGCACTTTGCCAGTGCCGCGGGGGCGACTCTGCCCCACGCCGACGACTCTGCCCACGCCGACGGTCGAGCACTTTGCCAGGGCCGCGGGGCTGCTGTCGAGTCCATCGACAGATAGCGCCCAGCCGATGCCAGCACAGGTATCCGTACCACGGTCCACGACACGCATTATCAACGCCGCGGAAGCCGTGAAAATGCTCGACCGACACCGGCGCAGGCGAGCGTACCCCAACGCTCTTTGTGAGCGCCGCGGGAAGCTTTGACAGCACCCAATTGCACCCAAACAGCACCCCACCAACACTGGCGCAGGCGAGCGTAGCTGCGTGCCCCAACGAGCTTCGTCACTGCCGCGGGAAGCTGGGATAGCGCGACACCATCCGGCGGCGGGTGTCCGCAGATTCGGCCTCCTCGACGCCAGAACAGCAACACGAATGCGATCGGAATTATGCGCTGCGCCTCAGGCATTGCGAGGACATCGCAAGGCCATCACAGGTGCACCCAGCGAGATCAGAGGACATCGGGGCCGGAGTGCATATACCAAGTCGACAACAACACCCTGCGAAGCGCCTTGGCCTTCGGTGACGACGGCAAGTGCAGCAGGCGCTGTGTTCGATGCCGCGGGAGGTGTAGTGATTGCTGGCAGTCGACGTGAGTTCCATGGCTTTGTTAGGAATTCGTACTTACCTCGGCTATGCCAGCGCGGCAGCTCCTCCAGCCTCCAATCTCAGCGGCATTCGTGCCCGCCAAACCCTCGAACCTACCGCGTGATACGATTCGCAAGGGAATAGCAGCCGACGACGACATCAAGGACGGAGCCCCGTCTCTGCCATGCTCGCCTTTCGCTCTCGCCTCGGCAACTCTTTGAAACGACGCAAGGCCGCATATACGGCACGTCTGCGCTTGTTGCGACGTTGCGGAGGACCTGATGACGGCGCTGTTAGACGCCTGCGCCCACCCATTTCGGCTCTCCTCGACGCCCCCGCCGACTCATCGGCGACGACGAGCCTGCCCTCTGGTAGCCGGTTTCCACGTGCGTTGTTCGTCCTGGACAGCAGCGTGCCCTGCGGGATAAAGGGAGATCGTCAGTGAGGGCGGCAAGGACCCCTTCGGACGTATCAGACACGCTCGTGCACGAGCAGAGGACGGGTCTTCCCTGTGTGTGGCTTGAGCATGACGTGCGCGCGAACCGGATGGCGCTAGGAGGATGGCGACCGAGGCAGCCGAAGACGATGATGGCGGAGTCCCACCGTTGCCACAGCCCTCGCCCTCGACTAAACTCCTCGATGTCGACTCAGCGATCGCAGGCGCTAGCGACGCGGATGGCAGTGGGACGTACGAGACGGGCGCCAAACGGCGCACGGGCGCGTATACGGTACCTCCGAGCTCGTTGCCGCGGCATTAGGCAAGCTAAGAAATGGATGGCCAGCGCTTGCACGGCGGCGCGGACGGTGTACCACCCGCTGACGCCTTGGCCCACCCATTTCCGCTTGTCTCGACGTCTGCAGACCCATCGGCCGCCGGACCCTCGTAGCCCTTCTTTCTGGGTGGCGGCATTGGCCTGCAGGAAGGCGAGCGGAGATCTCGTCAGCGTTGGCGGCGGCACAAATTTCTTGGGACGTACCGGACACGGTCGCGCACACGCTGCGCGCGGATCGCCGCGAGGGCTGGCAAAACGAGGCGCGGGTGAACTAATTACAATGGCGAAAGAACGCTGGAGGCGCGGACGGGCGACGAGGCAGACGGCAGCGCGGGCGCTGCCAGCACCTCGCAGACACCTGCGCAGCGCATTCGGGCTCGTGCCGCCCTCTCCAGCCCGCCGTCGTCCAGCACTCCAACAGCACCCACTCACAGCATGCTTCTCATATTGTGCTCTTCTAGAACCTGATGCTCGCTTGTCGCAGTGGGCGCCCACATTACCGTCTCCATGTATACATGGAGCACTGCATTTGTAGTGATCTGCGGTGTGGAAATGCAATGTTTCTTTCTCTTTGTTAGTAGAAAATTCCTTGTATAGCCTTGGTATAGACAGAACAATATATAATATGATTTACTCTGACTTTTAATGATTTCTTTTCGAAAGCACTCAAAGAGTCAAGTCAAAGCTAAGAAGAAAGGACGTAGATGATTATATGCCACGCAAAGCCATGGCCCTCAAGACAAGTACGTGATATCCCCTTCCTCTTCGTTGAGGCGCTTGCGCGAGAATTTTCCCTTCTTGTCGATATTATACAAAGAGGAGTCAATAAGATAGAACACGAAGGTATAAGCAATTCTGCGTTCGAGATATGCAGTGCCCAACCAAAAGTGTAGGCTCAAGAAATGGATTTCATAAACGTCAACAGGCTTAACTGATTCGAACATACCAGTCAGGGTCAATATGGGTATCTAACAAATCCCAAACCTGCCCGATGAATTTCTCCTTCTGCGCCCTGATGATCTCTTTCTTAGAAAGGTTGCTGCCGATGTAAATGCATGACGCAAAAGTCTTCTCCCCATCACGTATACACCCCACCGCAGCGACGCGTCCTACATTCGCCGGGAGCATGTCAAGTAGCTTGTTCATTGCACAGCTGATGCGGACGATCTCCGGGTGCTCGTCGTCTTCCGGTATGCCAAACTTGTCTGCCAAATCTACTTGATCTTCATGGGTAAATGCCCAGCCAAATACATAGCGCGGTGTGCGTCTGTGGGGCTTTTCGGGCATAGGTGCCTTGTATAGCGGCGGTGGGGCAGGCATAATCCAATAACCGTCGTCTGTGAAAGCAGGATGTGAAGTGTTCGACGATGACCTGTAACAACCATGGTCTTGGTCAGCTCCTGTGGAAAGGGCAAACAGAGATCGCCTTACATGTGGGGACTTGGGTGTGCGCAATTGGAGTTGAGAGAGAAAGGGTTCTGTTGACGGCTTTTATGAACTTGAACCAATGAGTCACGTGCATCATCTTTGTGGCTATGGGAACGTTATTCTGAATCTTAGAATATACACTGAAGATCGACCATCCTTGCATTGAGGTCTGTCACTTCAAACACAATGGAAGTCCGGATTCGAAGAATACAAGGCCATATCCACAATGTAACTCGCCAGATGAGGTTGTGTACACATGGTCACAGTTATTGTTTCTGCTAAATTGAGCACAAATGACGAGTCAAATGGCCTGCAGTTGGCCTGCAGGCTGCTAGGGAGCTCTAGGGAGTCTACTTGTTGTTGTACTATTCAGTAATCGGGGTCCATGGTGAATTGCAAGAGGCCTAGAAACAACATCGATCAGATAGAACGACCGTTGTTCTCAAGTTGTTCTGGAAAATTGCACCTTTACACATGATCACAGTTATTGTTAAGTAATTTGTTACTGCTAATTTGGGCACAAATGACGAGTCAAATGGCCTACTAGGGAGCTCTTGGGAGTCTACTTGTTGTCGTACTAATCGAGAATCGGGGTGCATGGGTGTGACGAAAGCGACAGCAGTGACTGGTAGTGACTGCGGTGGGAGTTTCGGCACACGGGGTAGCGAACAAAAAGACAATTGAAAGACTTAGAATTCACTGGGGCGACTGTCTACTGCGTACATGGCTTTTATACCTACGAGTAAATAGTCACGAGATAAAGTAAAAATAGCTAAGGAGCGACAGGGGTAGGAGGTGGAGAAATAGCATATGGAAATCAAAGATAAAATGAAATAAAAGGAGTGTGGTGCGGTCTGAGCTCAGAAACATGGATAGAGTCCGAAAAGGGTATCGATTCGTTACACCCGCCCTCCAGGGTTTGTGTAGCAAAGCCTATGTGAATGTGGGAGGCTCGAAAGGGGGTTTAAGTGGAAGGGCCCGCCGCCGGCGCGCTATCAATGACCATGGACTGATCATCAGGAACAGTAGTGATTGACGCCGTGCATGGCCCGGTGTGGTGTGGGGTGTGGGTGCAGGTGGATCGGGCGCGGCGGCGGCCATAGTGCGTGGCCGCATACATGCGACGTCGAGTTTCCGCGGCAGCGGCGACAAACAGCATGTCTTGAATTAGCGGAGATGCGGTGTCGAGCCGAGACAAAGGGTTGATTGGCGCTGGGCGCCTAGATTTGGGTTTCTTTGCCTTGCGCGTATTGGCGACAACGGAAGGAGGTGTCGCGGCGCACGAAGTCGCGGTGGGGGAAGAGTTGGCGACTACGGGGAAGAAGTCCTCAATGGTGATGTGGTCGCCAAACCGGTTGTACCGGCTTTCAGGCTTGTCCCAATGGGCGAAACGGCTCGGAGTGGTCGCATACTGCGCGAAGAGTTTCGCATGGGAGGTGTACCCCGTAGGCTCGAGGGGTATGATGACGGTGTCATCGGCAGCCGCGCGTATCTGGGAGTCGTAAGCGCAACGCGCAATCAGTTCTGCGCGGCTGACGGTGTCGACGGCAGATGCGAAACGAGGGTCGACACCTGGTTCGGCGAAGGTGATGGTGTCCGCCGAAAGTCGGTGGACGGCTGGATGGTCGATGGTAGGCCATCCGCGGTCGGGGACGTGCGTAGACATAGATGTTGAGCTCGACGGGTCGCAAGGAAAGTTTGTGTATGTAATAGAAGTGGGGGTGAGGAATCAAAAAGTCAAAGTCGGAAGAATTTATAGAAGAATCGGAAGAGTAGCCATAGTCATAGGACAGTGAGTATAATTGAATCTCCCGATCTACGGAAGGAGGTACTCCCTGTCCTTGGGTAGCTCATGGATATCATGCACTCCCAGTAAATCCAGATAAATTACCAGAGCTTGCAACTCAGCTATCTGATGATATGGGAGCCAGGTGATATCACCCGCTTTTCCATTTTATTTCAAACAAAGATTTATCTCGAGCTCCACAGTGCGATAGTATTTTATCGACTGCCCATTCGCCTCAGCTTCACCGTTTTGGTTTAGCT
>JACGCK010000158.1:0-105128 GCA_014925825.1 Pholiota molesta | reverse complement strand
AAGCGGTGCAAAGGCACTTTCACGACTTCCGAAAAAACGCGACAAAACATCAAATACATTAGACGGAGCGATATCCTCATGATGACTCACACATAACCTCAAAGTTGTAGCGATCGTTCCAAAGAGAAAAATTGTTGAATATGACTGGTGTACGCGATGCATGGAACACGAATAATTCAAGTCGGGCTATACAGTGTACACAGATGAAAACAAGTTTGATGAGTGAGCTATCCAATAGAATACAGAGATGTGGTATCGATACACGATGCTGCAGAGATGATAGAAAGACAGGATAGGGCGAAATATATCTACCCATAAAGAGTGGGCCACCGGCCATCGACTGGACAAAAGGTGTCTGGGTATAAGTAGAAATGCGAAGTAGGCGCGAAAGATCGAAATAGTAGTATGCGGCGTTCCATGATTTACAACATAGTGCGAAGAGAAGTAGGAGGGGATGATCGTTAATAAGCGTAGGCGACATGAATATGAGTAAGCTTTACTGTACTCGCAGGAGGAGAGGTCTATCAAAAAAACAGATTTAGAATATATGCGACGGATTGGGTCAGGAAGTATCAACGCACAGGCGCCTCTGTACATTCCAAAGAAATTGTATCTGCTCTGGGACTCCTAAGTTTGAAGTCGTACGAAGAGCGATAGGTGTTTCCACGATGCGTTGCGTGTACTGTCCAAGAGACGAATCTTCAGGCATTTTGCGTTCCCGAGAGTTAGCATGGCGATGAAAGACCCAACGTAAACTTTTGACAAGTTAATAGAAGACCTGGCGCTAGAAGGTACGGAAATCTCACGTTTCGTTAAAAGGAATTCAAGAGCGATGAATACGAAAGTATTTGGTAGAAGATATACTAGAGAAAAAGGTCCCAGTCAGTAATGAGCCTCGCCGAAACATGAGTCATTACCGAGAACATTGCGCCGAGAGAAAATGCGCTACAAAATAATCAGTATCAAATAAAGCATTTAAGATATTCCGTACCTTGTGAGCAGACCCGAACTCAGTGTATACTGAATGATCGTAGAGATCCTTGAGTTTAACCTGAAACGTTTATCGAATCATTTCAAGTCTGAATGCACGGAACATACCTGGTAATGCTTCCTTTGCTCTTACTGAGATAGTAAACATACTAGCTGCTATATGAAGTCGATCGTTGTCGAGGTAGCAAGAGCAGCATTGATAGCCCACTGTAGAGCATTAATACATAAAGACCAGGAAAAGATGGATCGTGCTCACAGAGATCTCTCTAACTCCAAGAACGTATGGGCAGTGTATCTGTGAGAGAAGTAATATGATTGATGCGACACACTTGAGGGATGAAGTGACGAACATCATATACGCAAAATGACGCCGATAACTGTAATGTGTCACGTCAAAAAACCTGTTGAGCGAAAACGACTGGCTTATATCATACCGAAACCGCCAACAACGACGAAAGTCTGGACTACGATGAGACAATGTTCGACAGTCGATTCCATATTTCATACCACAATATATCCCAAAAATCCTTGGTGATATCCGCCCACTGCAAATGATGTCAGTAACGAAAACTGGATCTCGCGTCTAAATGCGATTCAGGAGAAACTCACGTAACCATACACGCGAGGTATACAAACTGAAGGGAATAAATTCAGTGCGATTACATGTTGCATGCTCATGTTCATACCTATGCACAAGAAGGATAACAACAACTAAGTTCAATAATTTAGAAAGATGGGCCTAGTTCCAAGGTGGAATCGAAACTTACGTTGACGCTAACTTGTAGCTGTTATCCTGTACAGTTAGCTTGAATTCGCAAGCGATCAAGAGAACGACGCACTTTGAGCGACCTATACGACTCATTGTTAGCATATACGGAGAAGAAACCGATATGAAGTTACCATTCAATTTGCGACAGTGTGTACGTTTCCAAATCCAGTTACCGCATATGCGTACACGGTATGCACCACCAACGCCAAATGAAACGCGTCCAAAGTCCAAAGAAGCGCGACCTAAGAAACTGAATGAGCTCAGAAAGATCAAAGAACTAGAGCTGCTAACGGCATTGTGCAAACGCGAATCATTGTAGTATGAATGGTAGTACCAATAGGCCTGGAGCGTCGTGATACCAAACAGCCTGCGCAGAGACGAATCAGCATCAGCGCTGAGAAAGTGGAAAGATAGCATATGTGACTCACAAAGAGGCGCCTACTACCAAGAAAGATCGCGCCACCGTATTGTCAATCGTCGAATTGGCGAGGCTCAGCAGTGCGACAGGAGCCATCTTAGGACATTCGAAGCGGGCGGTCGTGCACGGCAGTGCTAAACAATGAAAATGTCGTGCACAGAAAGAAGTTCGAAAGGTGTGCAAGAGCAGAATGAAGTACAGCCTAATGTCGTCGTCAGAGAGGAGAGAAAAACACAATTCCACTCGATTACAATGGGGTATGTATATTTGGACGACCCGGCGTTGATGGCGATGGAGCGAGCGGGAATGCGCAGGCCGGGTGCCTCGCCGGATTTGCAGGAGTATAAAAGGAAAGCACATTGAGGTGCGTTGCACTGCTACGGACCACCGCCGGCTTCGTGTGCTAGATCAGTCCAGAGAAGTAATATTAGAATGGAACATAGGCGCACGCGCGCACTCGAATGACAATTGAGATTAAGTGTTGTTGGCTCGGGAACTTTGTCAAACCCAGTATAATCAGAAGAAATCTTTGCGTGATTCGCTTACTGCGCCATGTTTTCCTAGTACTCGTCGTCGGCTTGGGTATTGCCCGCCCCAAGGATTACATGTTCTATGTGCACCGCCATCGACATCGGAGGCCACGAGGCTTCTCGTTCGAACACAGGGCACGTACATAGCCAATAGCTTCAAGAGATTTTTAGTCTAAGCTTATTTGGATAACGGAAGTATAACATACGCACGTCGCATCGGACATCTTTGTGAGATTCAATGTGCATACGGTAGAAGTGATAGCAGTACTCCATACCACGATGTCGATCTTGGTGGCTGATCCCATCCAGGTGTTGGGATAGATACCGATTACATAGTTTACGTCTTAGGTTCGGAACCGGCATACCCAGTGGCATATAGGCCCCCGTGATGCCTTTCAAATTTGATTCAATGTCATACTTGGTCCCCTGAACGCTGCTCGCCATACACACCTTTGATTTACGTCCCACCTTCAACTAGCAGATAGCAGAATCCCAATATCGCGAGAGCAGAAAGTATTCGCACTAGTATGAGAAAATAATCAGTAGATATGGGGCTACACTATCCGAGGACAATAACGCCGGGTAAATTTGGCGTTCAGCGCGTAAAGTACGCTCCAGCAATCTGATGAGCAAGAACACGAGGCAAGGTGCACCATGCCAACGCCTTCCACATTAAACAGAACCAAGCACCACGCACCGCACAAAACATTCGTGCATGACATCACTGAGGCTGCATTGAGGTCGCGATTCCGGTAAAGATTCGAGACCGTCAGGGAGCATTGATATCCAGGATAGTTTGCGGATGAGAGGCGAAATTGGAGGGCAGTGTGCTTTGAAATATGTTATAGATTCTTGCGGGTGAGTTTCCGATTCAAGCCTGGTGTGAATAGTCCGTGAATTTGAATAGGAACTCGGCGTGATAAGAGAACTATCACATTATCCGGGCAATGTCGGTCTCGACGAGAGCGGAATGGAACAGAATATTGCACAGTCGTGATTCAAACCCAGGCTCGCGGCTGTCATTTTTCGAGCCAGAGTTTCTTATTCAAATATGTTGGCAACGTTGAACCATATAGCCTCTTGCGGTCCAGCGCGTCTGCATTCTCCTAACGCCACAAATCAATCATCATAGGGCTCGTTCTACGACGGTTCCATCGCGACCATGGTGACGCGCGTCAGGCGTCTCACTTTGCGACATTTCTTGATATTGCCAATGGACCCCTACGCCCTCTAGAAGGCGGCTTCACTTCCAATGTCTTGTCGGATTCGTGTAGATACGGGAAGAATTATTAGAACATCTCCGCCTTGGTATAGAAGAGAATAACAGGGATGGAATCTAAACCAACATATATATCTGCTTTTGTGAGTACGAATACAAATGGGAATACACTATAGTCACTCACCTACACTATGCCCCGACGCCTGCTTTGGCACCATATCCCTCCCGCTTCTAACGCAGTTTGGAGAACAGTTTTGGTCCGGCGCATTCCTGCATTATCCAATTAGCAAGAATACATCAGACTGAGGACAACGCGATACGAACATCTACACAGTGCATCATGCTAGTAAATTGAATCCAAAGTCAAGAGCAGGTCGTATGCAGTAGAATTGGAAAAACTCACTGGACTGGACACGCAGCAGGGGTGGAGAGAAACGGCGTTAAGTTTGACATGACACAAGCGGAATTTCAAGAATGAAGATACGCACATCTATGGAAAATATGGAGTCAGTGTGAATTTAGCTCGAAACAGGGAAAGACGCACAATTCCTCGACGCAATCCTCGCCCTTGAAACCTTGGCCGCTCTCGACCTTTTCCTGGCAATGCTCAAAGTGTTTTGTCAGCGCAGCGCATTTGGCAGACTGCTTGCATTCTTCGCGGAGAACTGGTTGGATCTGCAACATTCAAGCACGACGCGTAATGAGTTCCGGCACGCCGCCAGATTCACAGCGAAACATTGAGCCACGTACATCCTCAGGCTCCTCCTCTTCTTCCTCCTTCTCGGCCTCTTGCTCGACGACGGTAGCTCCGGCGTCTGCGGGAGACTGCTCCTCGGCGTCGGCGTAGGTGGTGGAGATGAAAGATGAGAAGAACGACGCGATGCTTGAACTCATTTTTGTGGATGGCGGGACACGAAACGGCGACGAGTGGTTCAGAAACACACGGATACTTTCGGAGGCACGGGATGACCGTGGGAGGATTCTGCTGATGCGCTCCCGCAAATCATTCAGCTCTTGTCAAGTCTTAGCTCCAGCACAGGCGGTTCGTTTGTCTTCTTTTGCTTGCCTTCCTGATTATTGGTCAAGCACAGATATGGCAGAGTGCACTCGGCGGGCTAAGGCTGGGAGTAGCTGGAGGGAACACGAGTTGATGGCATACCACATATCAACCGTTGAGCAAGATCAACAGACTTTCTTCGACGGGCCCCTCCCCAATTATACTGGCCCACTTGGTTTCGCCCAGTATGAAGATGTTACGGATGACCTCGATGAAGCCTCTGTGAGATTGATCAATCTTCTGAAGGCAGCTGCGCGACCCATGGAGGGCGAAGAGTCCGCCGTGGATGATTTCGCTGCACTACTTCTGCGGGCAATGGGCTACGAACGTCGGGACACATTCGTACCCACACGCAAGACGCTCCGACTCGACATGTCCGGGGAGGAGGTTTGCAGTCAAGCTGATATCTGCCTCATGGACGTCAAGTCTTCCAACATATTACTCGTCGTTCAAGAGGACAAATCACACATCAGTCTGTTCGCAGATCCTCAGGCACAGCTGGTGGCAAATGCGATAGCTGCGTTCCAGATGAACAACACCAACAGAGTCAATAACCTCTTCTTACCGGCTTTGGAGGGTGAGATCATTCCCGGCATCACTTTGACTGGAACATTTCCTCGCTTTTACAAGATCCACGTTACGTCCGCGTTGGATCGTTGCGTACGAGGAGGACTGTATCCTGCCATAAAGACCACTGTATACCGACATACCCCTCGTATTCAGGAACGTTATGGCGATGCTATGAAACCGCTTGCCAATCGAGTCCTCATGTTGGGGTTCTATGAAGCTTTCAAGAACTTTGTTTATCGGAAATGAGATTGTATGTTTTGTCTTTGCTTTGTATTCTGTCGGTAGTATCTTTGTCTTTGGCAGCCTATTGTGGCACTCGGCTTCGAGGGCTGGAACTGTAGCTCTTGTTTAGACTGCAGAGGGCCCTTCTGCTCCACCCGCTCGTACTTCGCATGGGACGTCGTCTTCAAGCCGGACTTGCCACCTGACGACGTCACCGAAATATTCCGGATCACAGGCGCGCACACAGGGCTCGATTTCGCCCAGCTGGGATTCTTCATGTCACCCCGAATGGCGAAGTGCTGACGCCCGTCGCGCAGCCGCTGAATACGGTAGCGGGGCAGACGTATGTGGTGACGTTCTTCCACAAGGCGCTGATTGCGAATGCGGACGGGACGTTCAGCACGGGTTTTAGCGTGCTGTGGGATGGGGAGGTGGTCTTTTCTGTGCCGAGCCCCGTCGCGGACAGTAATTGGAGGTACTATCAGGCTCAAGTTACAGCGGTGGGAAGCGATGTTATTGGATTCCAGGATGATCGTCAAAGCGCCGGCGGAGGGTCCGATTTGGACGATGTCTTCCTCTTTCTTGGTCCGAAATGCGGCAACAACTATCGCCATCTCCAAGTACCAATTATATTTAACCAGAATAATAAGATTTGAGTAGCGTCTAGAAAATTAATCAGTCAACAACATAAACTTTCGTCAAATTGAATTCAACTTCGACGTTGAATTCAAGTTGTATAATCCAAGGTCATCGCATAAAGGATTTAAGTAGCCTACTCTCTCCTATCCATTTTTTATTACCGCCTACTTCTCTCTATTTAATTTCTGTGTATTTCTCTAGCGCGCGATCAAGCTTTCCCCACATTCCATCCTGCCACGTTTGAACTTCCTCCCACTCCTTCGCCGGCATAGCAATTCTACAAAATGCAAGCCAAGCACCCACGATCAGATCTGCATATATCGGGTTCTCCCCGCCTAAGAAGGGACTCTCTACATCGCGGTAAAACGTAGCCAGCCCGGCGAGCTTCTCCTTGAACCCTGCGAGTTGTTGCGTTCTCTGGTCATCGCTGAGCTGGAAATCTTCCCATTTCCCTACCTGCGATCGGAACACCAAGGACGCCTTGGTGAGCTCTGCGGTCTCCGGATTTAGTGGAATACCGTGGATACACAGGATGGCAAATGGAGCAAAAATGGCATCGATTTGTGCATTCCACGCGCGTTGAAGGGCGATAGTGGAAGGTGGAAACAAGGAGGGCGTGTGGGTCGCCTCGGGGTATGTCCTATCGAGATAAAGCGCGTTGTCGAAGGAGTCGCCGATGATCGCGCCCGTGGCGAGGTCCTGGATAATGGGGAGGGTGTAGAACGGGCTGCCGTCGAAAAAGGTGCTGCTCGGGGCCAATCCGAGCTTCGTGCGCACGGAGACGACGTCTGAGCGGTCGACCCATTCGGTTTTGTACTGCACGCGCTTGAAGTTCAATGCGTATCTGCGAAAATTGGTGTGATAGTCAGCTACCGTCTCGTTCTGCGCGTATGGGGACGTACCGCGTTTTCCAGGTGTTGGGTGAGTTGGTGGTGTGTAGAAGACACGCTAGGTCGTAGAAAATAATGGGCTTGGAGGAATCCATTGTCTTTTTGTAGGTGAATCTTGGCTAATCTTGTTGACTTTATATATCCTTGTCACAGGCTCCAGTTTCAAGTCTCTGAGTACAATCCACGGCCACATCACCCCGTTAGAACTTAGAAGGCTGGAACAACTTACGAATTGGTACATAAAGTGAACAAATTAAGTATGTATACTTAATAGATTACCAAGACCCCGCTTGACGCCCGCGCCGCGATGACGCGCGTCCCTATAACTACTACTTATAGCATGTACCTATTGCTTGCCTAGATTTTGACATACGGTGACATGATGATGATTGTGATTACATGCCATCTACCGCACTTTAAACGTACGGCGAATTATTTACGAAGCTCGAAAGAGAAACAAACGTTCATCAGACTATCTGATACCAAATGCCTTCGCATGCCGTTCCTGAGAAATTTCTTCAACTTGTGATCCATCGCTGACTAAATTATAATCGACGCCAACGGGCTGACCAGTGGTGAGTTTCCACGGCTTCTGTAGTCCCTATCTCGTGGGCAGAATGTGGGCCAAATCGAGGCAGGAGAGATGAACTGAAAGCTGAAGCATGGGAACACGAGTGACGAAAATGGTCAACGCCGTTGAATGAATAATATGGTAGTTGAATAAATGTGCTATATGCCAGAGGGATATGTACTGTGATAATGATTACGAGCGCTGGACGTGCTATGGGCTATCTGGCCCCAGAAAAACAGAAGTTACGCCGATCTATATCACAGAATCATTGCATTATAGGATTATCATAATCTACTTCATGCCACCATAACCCGATTGCTGCAAAATCGCAATCACCGCTCTTTCTACTTGATTTCGGTATATTTCGCTAGTGCGCGATCAAGCTTTCCCCACATCCCATCCTGCCACGTCTGAACCTCCTCCCAGTCCTTCGCCGGCATCGTAAATTTACAAAACGCAAGCCAAGCGCCCACGATCAGGTCCGCATATATCGGGTTCTCCCCACCGAGGAATGGGCCCTCGACATCGCGATAAAGCGCAGCCAGCTCGCCGAGCTTCGTCCTGAACTCCTCGAGTTTCTTCGCGCGTTCTTCGCCTTGCAGATTGAAATCCTCCCACTTCTCTTTCTGCGCGCGCTGCACGAAGGCGGCCCTGGTCACCTCTTGCGTCTCTGGGTGCATAGGGATACCGTGGATGCACAGGATGGCGAATGGGGTGAAGACCGCGTCGACTGCTATGTTCCATGCGCGCTGGAGGGCGACGGTGGCAGGCGGGAACAGGGACGGGGTGCCGGTCGCCTCGGTGTATGTCTTGTCGAGGTAGAGCGCGATGTCGAAGGAATCGCCGACGATCTCGCCCGTCGCGGGGTCCTGGATCACGGGGAGGGTGTAGAACGGGGTGCCGTCGAAGAAGGTGCGGTTTGGGGCCGCGCCGAGCTTCTTGCGCACGGAGACGACGTCGGGGAGGTCGACCCATTCGGTTTTGTGCTGCACGCGCTTGAAGTTCAAGGCGTATCTGTTGGGCTTGATGGTCAGCTACGATCTCGTTCTGCGCGTCGGAGAGTAGTGACGTACCGCGTTTTCCAGGGGTTCGGTGCGTAGGTGGTGGGTAAAGGAGACCCTATGTCGTAGAAGATAATGGGCTTGGAGGGATCCATTGTTAACGAGTTGGTTGGAATTGGGTATTGAATTTTTGTTAATGAGCCTTGGTCAAGCTTCTAGATGTTTTATAGCAGCCTTCGTGCTTGGAGAGCTTACTGGAGTCACAGATCTCCTGCGAGCTCACCGCATTAATTTTCCCAACGAAGTACCGGCAAAGCCGGCTCCTATGCTTGCGAAATCCTGACTCCACGGAAGCGAGAACCTATCATGGTCGTGAAGCGCGAATTCTTGTGGACGCGAACTCAGGGAAAACGGTGCCGCAGGCTTCTATTGCTGGTTGACGTTAAACGTTGACTAGACTCTGCAGGCCGCAAGGGAGGACATCCGATCCACGGGGTGGAATATGGGATTAGCCGTTTCTATTATACTGTACCATTTCGACCGTATGTTCACACCATGTTATGTACGCGTTACGCTCTTAGTTCACTGGCTGACATGTTCAGAACCAATTGTTACATGTTACTGAACAAAAAACAGGTTCATTCTGAGAGAGAAAAAAATTCAAACATGCCTTATAGGCTCTCCTACAGGCCCTTGAGAAAATTCACCCTTACGGCCGAAATTTTTTAAATTCTGAGCATGTTCACAAGCCCATTTTTTGTGTTACATTTTTGTAAATAGGTTCATTATATATAATCGACCGTTACGCGTAACATGAACATGCGGTCGAAATGAGACGGTATACCGTGGCTTCAATGCCCTGCCGCAAATCATGAGTTCCCAGTCTCTGTTCCAGAGTCTGTGCCATCGACACTTCGTTGTACCAGGCGCTTAACGGGCGCTTAGTGAGACATGGCACATGCGAAATAATCGCAATAAAAATGCGCGATGGCGCTATCACAACGCTATCATGTACGCACCGGCACAGCACAATGGCAACACAATGGAGCTATTTTTCAGGGCGCGGGAAGGGCGGACCGGTTTGGAGAACGGCGATCACAACTTGAACTTGTTCACTTCCAGCAAACCTCCACCACCACCGACAGTCTTTGCGCTCGGGAATGGCAGATACATCATCAGCTTGGACGCCAGACCCCTATGATATCTCCCGCACGCCGTCTTTCGTATCTGTTCTGAACACCCCGTCGAAGCAAGGACATCGCAACGACTTTCCTCGTTCTGCAAAGTGGTCTGTACACATGAACCAGATTCATATCTTCTCTCATTCATGACGCGCGTGTAGGTGTGCAGATGGTTCTACGGTCATAGCACAAACCGAGAGCGGCACGTTCCAGCGCTACGACGTGTAAGTCACCTCCAACGGATTCAGATATCACTGCTTGAATCACTCAGGTTTTCTTCTCAGGACAACGAATCGCGTGAATATCATCTGTTTCAAGCCGCATCTCTGAGCTTCGGAGACCTGATGTCGTTTTTCAGCAACGCAGGATCGATTCCCTGCCCGAGAATTCCCCCAAGCGGCTCCCGTGCTAGATTTTGTCTGGTACCCGACCGCATCCCCACGCGACCCAGCAACGTTCTGCTTCGTCGCTTCCGTCCGCGAGTGCCCAGTGAAGCTGTTAGATGCCTCGGATGGTAGAGTACGTCCTTGGTTTATGCTTCTAAATCACTTCATTATCTGATATCGCCGATATATCAGCTCCGTGCTTCGTACAAAATCGTGGACCACCGCGAACGCTTCATCGCCCCCCACAGTCTCGCATTCAACCTCACAGCCCAAAAGTGCGTTTCCCCACTCTATCTGCTCGAACTAGCCAACGCCTGACCCCACAAACTGACGCTCTTCCATTCCAACCAGGCTCTACTGCGGATTCGAAGATGCGATCGAAGTGTTCGACCTATCCCGGCCGGGCGAAGGCACCCGCATCTCGACGACTCCTAACAAGAAGAGCAAGGACGGGCTGAAAGGGATCATCTCCGCCCTCGCGTTTTCGCCCTCGTACACCGCTGAGGAGGCATTCTACGCTGCGGGGAGTTTCACGCCTACGGCGCATAATATCGCGTTGTTCAGCGATGCGCAGGCGGAGCCGCTGATGTATGTGGGCGGGGGGCCGCGGGCGGGTGTTACGCAGGTACGTTTTGCGTATTTATGGTCCATTTTGATTTCGAGGCAGGAGTTGATTTTATATCTTTCTCTGCGTAGCTTCGGTTCAATCCGATGCAGCCGCATATCCTGTACGCGGGCTATCGCGGCCATGCGAGCGGCCTGATCTACAGCTGGGATATCCGTGCGAACGTCGACGCACCGCTGGAGATCTTCCGCAAATCGTCGTCGGCGACTTTGACATCCGAGGGCGGTACGCAGAGGACGAACCAGAGGATGCACTTCGAAGTGGATGTCGCAGGCCGTTTGTTGAGCGTTGGGGATCAGGTGAGAGGATTTTTACTGGTTATACACGCTGAGGCATTTTATCTGATGGATATGGTTATAGGATGGAAGTATATCCGTCTTTGAGCTTAGGGGTGGAGATGCGCTGGAAGATGCTGGGCTCTCTTCTTCGATGCTCGAACCGTCTGACGACGACTTGGCATTGGACGCGAAAGTCACGCTGCCGAAGCTGCGCTTCAAAGCGCACGAAGGTACTGCATGTCATTCCTATCCTAGTGATATCCCAGAGTCTAACCGTGTCGTCATCCTGTAGATGCAGTAGGATCCGTCGCTTTTCATCCGTTCAAGTCCATTTTATTATCGGCCTCTGGGTCTCGGCATTTCTTGGATGATGAAGATGAAGAGGAGGCTGATGATGACTCTGATGATGATGCGAGTTCAGGTGAGGAAGGGCGGGGCCGATTGAAGTTGCGTCGGCCTCGGCCTGTAACGCTCGATTCGACGATGAAAATCTGGGACCTGAGAAAGCAGAGTACTCTCAAGATAGCAGGTGTTACTTTACTTGAAATTGCAGTCTGATCAGATACCTTATAGTATATGAAAGACGGGACACAAGGAGGGACACAGTACTTTTATTGAAATCTGTCGAAGTAAACAAAGATCTTACGATAGTTTCAGAATCATACCGACAGCGTATAGAACGAGAGAAAGTAAAAACATACGATCTCATTGCGGATAAACAATCTTCTTGAAAGCTTCATAGCACTCCAAAATGTGAACTCGGTTGTCAAGCGGTTTCATCCCTTCGGAGGAACGTCCCGGCACGCAGGGCGTGTGTCGGTGTACGGTGGCCTGCACAGGAGGATATAGCCCTCCCTGTATGCAAAGATCCAATGCGGTCGTAACATGGATCTTGTAGAAGCGAGGAAACGTTCCAGAAACGGTAATACCGGGAACGACCAGGCTCTCCAAAGCAGGAAGAAAGAGTCTGTAGCATCTGTTAACGTTGTTCATCTGGAACGCAGCAATCGCGGATGCCACTAGCTGCGCTTCAGGATTTGCGGCCGGATCGATGTGTGAGTTGTCCACCTGAACGACGAGTAATATGTTGTCTACGTTGGGATTGCCAGCCCCCAGGACGCAGACATCAGCTTGAGTGTGAGTCTCCTCCCCGCATATGTCAAGTCGGAGCGCCTTGCGTCTGCGTACGCATGCATCCCGACGCTCGTAGCCCATTGCCCGTAGAACTTCATGAGTAAAATCAACTTGAATCGCGGCTTCGGAATCATCGTCCTCTTCGCGATGCGCAGCCAGGAGACGCACGATCAGGGACAGAGACGGTCGGTCTAAATTGTCTGTGAGTTCTTCATACTGAGCGAAACCGGGAGAGCCAGTGTATTCGGGGAGGGGGCCGCCGAAGAATGTCTGTTGACCTTGATCAGCGATTGATATGTTGAACGCAATCAGTTCGTGTTCCGTCCAAGTACTCCCCGATTTAGCATTGCGAACAAGATCTGCCATAGATGTTCTCTAAGAGTAACGTTAAAATGCGAAAACCCACCGAAAAATGACACTACTGACCTGAAAGGATGCGCTGAGCACTTAGAGTAAAGCTAACGTGTGATTTAGATTTCGCGCTTTCAAATTCTAAACTTCACAGTCCGCCTGATATTCGATGTGCCTAAGCGCAAAGCAAGCGCGCCGTTTGGTTGACTCAAGCTACCCAGTGCCCAGGATTTTCACTGAGTTATTCGTTTGCTACCATACACAATCAAAGTCGATTGATAGATATCATGATATTGAGATAACTGTTACAATAGAAATAAATGAATCGATAAAAATATGTAGACTGAGTAAAGTAAAGTAACGAGAGACGAAGAATAGAAACACTCGCGCACTAGGTGCGCCAGAATCACTTCCCTCGCTCGTGTCGCGGGAGGCGAGTAGAAGTATAACGAAGGTATGGTACAATTCGACAACAACATGTTTCGCTCAAATTCGAAGAAAGAAAGAAAGGGGAAGGAATACGACAAGGCGCAAGGACATTTGAGGTCCTGTCACAGCTGTGGGTATTTAGAAGAGAGGATAGAGGCTGAGAGAAGGTAAGAAACTGGAATGGAAAGGATGAGTGAATGCAATCATATAAATAAAGATAAGTATAAGCCGTCCGTCGTGTGATGTGTTCTAGAAATCTAAATGAAGTAATGTTCCGCGGAGATCAATGGTGAAAATGTGCGTGCAGTCCTTGTTCGATGCGAATGGTGAGAGTGGGGTTGGCAAGAATCAGCAATAGTTCAACGCAGCGTCGAAGTTATCGAGAGGTGCGGAAATATTCCAGCTCGGGTCAAAGTACCTCAAGTCCAGGTCAGAGTAGTCGATCGGGTAGACAGACGAAATAAACAGGTCGTCATGGCTGTTCTGGTACATGGAAGGAAAATCGACAACGGCCGGCTGATATTCCGGCGATTCCTCGAATATCTGATACTCATTGGCAGGGAAGTAGGCACAAGAAGGGTCAAACGCAGTGATGTTCTGGAGCTCGGGCTGGGAGTCTATCAATGGGTTTACGAGTCCATAAGAAGGGATGAACGTTGTAGACGAGGCATTCCAGTAATGCGAGCGGTAGACATCTTCTTGGACCGGGATAGTAGGAAATAGATCTGGACACGCGATGTTCATGTCAAACGAGGGAGTAGAAAAGTTCTCTGGGCACATAAAGTTGAAGTCGAGGCACGTAACCGAGATCGACTGAGATACCAAATCGTTGTAGTCGAAAGACTCTGAGGGCGTCGAAGGTGAGGCAGTGGGGAAGTCATAGCCAAAGGCAGGACAAGGGAGACACTCCTCCCAGGAAAATGGAGACATAGAGCCAGAGACAGAGTTCGATGGAGAGAGGGAGGGGACGGAGTCCGGGGTAGTAGGGGTACTGGTCAATAGGTGGCCTGGTTCTTCCACTTCGCACGGCGCGATGCTCGTATCGTGCGAGTCGCGGATCTGGAAGGCACCCATGCAAGCCTGAATACTTGAGACGGAGTTTACGCGATCTGCTTCCACGGCTCGAGCCAGACCCAAAGGAATTTTGACTGATTTCGAAGCAGGTGTCGAGCAGCGCGTCCGAGTCCGAGTCAATATTGGTGAGCTCTCGCTAGCACTAGTCAAACATCGATGAGAACCAGAACCGAGCAAAGAATTTCTGTCAAACTCACTGTATGTTACGTATATGGTGTACCATGTTAGATTTCTGGCTCATAGTCCTTTCACAGCCGTCAATGGGGCAGGCCCATCGGTTTCTAGGATAACGTGCAGTTAGCCACTGATGACAGCAAGGTCAATTGAGAGATCGACTGACTGAGTGCCCTCATTGTGAAGTTCCAGATGCCGCTTGATATCATGGCGACGAGAGAAGGTAACAGTACATTCTTGTATAGGACAAGCCTAGATGAAAGGAGGGTATCAGAACAAAGGCCAACACAATAGCGAAAACAAGAGAATAGGGAACGCACGTGACGAATGGCAGGCATGGTCGAAAATAGATTGATGGGTGTAGCTGTGGATAGGACTCGGTGCTCTGGGACGCGTTCGCGTGCAAGGTCCGGGAATTGGGGACGGGAGGGAGGAGCTCGGGATGTTATATAGAGGGAAAGCGACGAATGTCGGGGAGGATGGGGCTCTAAAGCGTTCCAGCCCTGCTCGAACTTATACCTCTCAGAAAACAGTTGGATTGGTTTTGATGGCATTCAGTTTATTCCCTCTTTTATCGAGGGACTGTGTTTTCTACTATGTTAGGGAGGAGGAAGAGACGAAATACTATAGTCAGGTTTACCGCCGGATTGGCCAAGACCTGGTTTTTTATTATTACTGCGTTTGGTAGAGAATTTCGGGACCTAGCACAAGACCTGGGGGCCCGGGGCGATGACAATTGGTCGCGATCGACAATTTGGGCCACTGGCTTATTAGCCGAGTCGTTATGCCTTCCTAAGGAATCGCCGTTGTTGGGCTACCTTGCCACTCAACGCCTCCAGATTTATAACGCTCGATTTTACTCGTACAGACTTTGTATCAGCATGTGTCCCGAAACCGGTGTGGACGTTGGTACTTTAAGTTTTTTCTTGGCGCTCGCCGAGTTGTCTGTTATACTCATCACGCCAAGGCAGGGTTTCTATTTACTACCTTGAATTTGGCGCTCATTCAGCACATTGAAACCTACCGTCCTGTATATCTATGTAATGCAAACGTTCAAAAACATAAGCAAATCGATGTGTAGACATCAACCCTACGCTCAGACTTATAGTGCCACTCGGCTACACTGCAGTCTGGCAGCAGGAATCGACAAGAATATTCGACTGGAATGTTGCTTGAATTGTCGATTATTCAATGGAGATTAGATTTCAAAGTGATCATCTGACACGACATTGATCAGTGGCTCAAGAGATTGACCGCTTAGCGCTCGCTATCCGCTCAACGAGCCTCGACGGCCTTGTCACGCGTATTTTTCTCTATAGACGTGAAGGATAGCGTAGCACAGGTGGCTGCTTCCACGAGTGGCACCGCGTACTTGCCGCAGCCAGGAATGTCGGTGAGCGCTTGAAAGTCGAGTATTTAAATTAACGGTGGATGCAGGAGTCTGATTGAGCGAATTTATTTCCGTAGGCGTCAAATGTTGAGGGGCTTGAGTATTCTTCCGTGAAATTATCGAAGATGTTTCCGATCATAAGTAACCTCATTTATTGACCGGATTCTGACCAACAGCGCTATTGCACATATATTGATTTACATGTGCTCCATTTCTCACCATTGACAGGCGCCCATCAAGCGCCTACCTAACGCGAGGTCAATTCGATCGTAGACATTGAGTAGTCTTCTCTGCTCGCAGAGTTATATTGAATATTAACGTTGAAGGAGTGGGATGGGGAGTAGAAACCTTCATTGAGCACCGAAAAACATATGCAGAGGTCAAGTAAGGAGCAAGCAGATGCGATCACGGTCTATTGAAAGTGAATTACGGTATCATAAATCAAGCAGCTTCCCGTATCGGATGAGGTGGCTGCTCCGATATTAACACTCTCTGGCCTCAGCCTCGAACGCCCTGATTCCAGTGCTCTAGATTTCTCTAGTCCAATGTAATTAAGGAGGCGGAAACAAAGCTACACGTTACTAATTTTCTAACCGTCCATTTTATGTTTTTAGTACGCGTTGGGCTTGCAGTAAGTGCTTTGCAAGCGCGGGAATTTCGTCTCAACGGCATGCATTTGTGGCTGCGAGTCGAATATTTTCTCCGCAGGCTGGATAGACAATCTTTCATGGATATAAACTGGAGTCTGGGTCAGCTCTGGTATATGAGTCCTACACTCAGCCATTTGCCTCTTTCGGGTTATGAACCTCTGTACATGTTAGGCAAATAGGTGTGTGAAAATTCTATCAGAAAAAGAGGAGGCTGCCACTGCTGCGGGTGAAACCGTCAGAATCGTCGAGGCTAACGGGTGCAGGAGGAACTCCCGGCCCAATAATGCCCATCCGAGTCCCATTTGGGACGCATGTGCTTGTCATGTATACTGAATCATGGCTCCGGGAATCAGATCTCTCATGAATCTCGTTTCGAATCCGACCCACAGTTCTCGAACGTTCCTGTGAGAAGCGATTTTCCCAGTGCTCGATTTCCATTCCGAGACAGATAACCACCCAGAGGCCTCATGCCGTGGAAGGTGACTAGTGACGACTCTTAATCTAGACTTTGCCAGTGCTCTTATGAACCAGACATCATGGAACACAGCTGCCACACCCCAAACAGATGTTTTCGACTCAACATGTCTATCCCCTTTGCTACTGCGCTCGCTGTAGATGTCTGTATCTGTTTGTCTGTTGAGCCATATTCTCGTAAACACCTCATAGGTTGCACTGCCTGCGAAGTGAATATTTAATGCTAAGACGATTCATCGGTTGAGCTAGAACTACATGCTATGCTTGACTCAACGCAAGGCTTTGAAGAGACATTAATATGCGGATTCGGGTCAAAGAAGTGGTCCACTTGGGGCCTCTCAAGAACCGTGTAACGTTCAATTCTGCCCGTTGATACCAGTATCTCCTTTACATTTGTTATCGGATTTCATATAGCAGTTTCCCAGGTATCCGTTTTTATATATCTCGCGTCCTCTATCTCGCCTCGTGCATCAACAAAAACAGATATTCCGTTATTCACTACTATGATATCGTATTTTTATCCTTTCATGACCGTGGGTTGAAAGGTTGGTTGGTATTCTTCGGATATGATCTTACTCCAGAAGTTGTAAGGTTACTAGCCACATAATATCTAACCAAATCTCATACGTTTTTTAGCTTTCAGATCTCATTACCGACCGAGTACTAGTAGTAACAAAGTAACAATATCATTAAATATCAGAATGGCCCCTGTCGATCTCGGACATTGCGGCTACAGATCACGTGCTGCCAAACTGCGTAATTTGCCACGAACTGTGCACGAAGTTGCCTTCACATCTTGACTTGATAACTAATAGCGCTCAATACCCAGTCACCCGAATGCCGCAACCGAGACGAACAGCTTTCCACGGCTATTAATTCAAAAACGACAACCCACAGGCCATCCTCCTTCTTGTCACTGTCTATTCAAAGCCCAGAACCCTGCTACGGAGACGCGTCGACAACATTGAAACCCTGACTCGTGTGCGAGGATGTGCCAAAGATGGTCCCAATTCTGTCTTCTCTGCTGGCGGCCTGTGCGTGCTGTCTTATTATTGTCGATTAAGAATACACCCTGAAAATTGCTGACAGTACACTCCTGTAGATAATGCCTCGTTGCGTTCTATGCCGCTCGACATGTGGCGACCGTACTAGATAACCGCCGCAGCGTTATATATACGACGGACGCAAAATCAGATCGAGCGTATCGACTCATATGCTATTCCTGCTTGCGCTGATCTCTGCTTTCCACCGAAGTATCCATGCCGCCCCAACGCTCGTCACAGAGGTCCCCCGACGGATATCCAGTCCATTCACATCGCCCAACATCGGTTGCAGCTGTCCGAACACCCGATCGGTGTGGAATATTGTTTGGACTTGTGTGGTCACCATTGTTGCATGTTCTTGGGTCAGTGTCCACCCGAATATTCCCGCTCCAGGCAAAAAAGAGTGGCAGGTCGCACTGATGCGACTTGAGCTGATGATTTGGACCATCATCGCTCCCGAGATGATGATTTTTTGGGCTATTCGACAATGGATTGGTGCTCGGAAATTGGCCGCGCAATATAATGGTGCGGAAAAGTTTAACTTTACACTGCTTTATTCTGATCGCGATCGTATCCAATAGACAAGGAGGATAAGGAATACAAGTGGACGAAAACTCACGGATACTTCATTCAAATGGGCGGGTTCGTCCTGTATCGCGGCTCCCGAAGAGCCGGTGTACTCTCTCCCGAGCAAATGGAAGAGCTACTTCGAAAACGCTTGATCGAATTTCCCTCCATCACCGAGGAAGAGATTCAAGACCGCAGCAAAGGCGACGCACTCTCCAAGATGCTCGTAATCGGTCAAACCTCGTGGTTTATAGCTCAATGTATCACACGCCGGGCACAGGGTCTGGTCATGACGGAGCTTGAGCTCGTAACGCTAGCGTTCGCCGCTCTCAACAGCTTCATGTACTTTTTCTGGTGGAATAAACCCCTCGATGTTCGGACGACAGTGCCAGTCTACGTTTTCGATTCACCTATTCCTGAGAAAGGTCAGAAATATCGTTTCCGAATTTGACCGATCGCCTCATTCTGATCTTGATCTTTTCCTAAAATAGAAGTACCAAATGAGGATTTCCCGCTACCCTCGCCCAATGGTCCTCTACGAATCACAGCACCTCAACAAAAACCTGCGCGATCCGCTGGGCATTACTGTATGTATTTTCATCACTCGTCTATTTGCTTCTTTCTTATCGATTTCTCACTTCAGGGAATCTCGCGATCGGTTTTACAAGGAACGTCCTTGTCCGTTGGCCATGGCAAGCCATCGTAACGATATTTGCCCGACTCGGCGACATGGCCGAATTCGCAGGGCGCAGCAATACGATCAAAGAGAACGAAGAGAAAGTGCACCCCTTCTACGCCTTGAATACCTCCGACAAGGAAAGCAATCGTATCGTCGGCGCCGTATCGATCATCGGCATCATCTTCGGCGGCATCCACTGCGCGGGGTGGGACTTCCTCTTCCCAACGCATGCTGAGGAGATCACCTGGCAGGTCGCGTCGGTCGTCGTCACTGGGGTCCCTTGTCTCATGGTCATATCCGTGCTGTCGCAGAGTATATTTTTCCAGACGGAGACGTTTTGTTTGGAGAGGTTCTTTGAAGATTTGAAGGATGTCTCAACGACGATTGCGATTTATTTTGGGCTGCCTATATACATCGTTGCGCGCCTTGTTCTTCTGACGGAGGCGGCGATTGCTCTGCGCAATCTCCCGCCAGGGGCATTGCTGGAAGTCCAATGGACGTCTTTTCTACCGCATGTTTAGCTAGCTGTAGCGCTTGCATCTTAGAGAGTATGTGGTTCGGTATACATAGAAGTTTATAGATTCGGATTCTGCTTCCGTTGTAAGGTACATTACTTAGCATGGACTAATTAATTATGGACTCAAGTTTTATGATTATCTTCTTTTCGGTCGGGTTGTCGACATAGGTAGGAATCTCATTCCCACTCCAAGTGATGGGCCATGTAGAATCTCGGAAATCATATGGACTTGACGTTGAACATACATACTAATAGCGATTTTTTTTGTTCTGCGATCGCTTTGTATTCATATTGAGCTGACAGTGCGCCTGGAAGAAAATTCACTACGTCAGGAGGTGCAGCTGAATATCCGGAAGTGCAGCTGAGAATGCAGCGATGGACAGCGTGTGAGGACGACATTATTGGAACTATGACGGAGTACAGCATATGTAGGTTTTGCAGTGAACATGAATGCACTTGTCGACGTCTAATGTCGGTCTCGACAAGCATTCTATTCACATTTTATACGTGAAAGTTATTTTATACGTCGAGTCTCTGAAATAGTCAACTAAGCTTGTAAGTTGTAATACTTGTTTCCCATCCAGCGGACAAAAATTCCAAGGTATAGACATAGTAAATGTGCGTATGTCACTCGGAACATCGGGCACGGACAGCTCGCACAGCATTGGGCCTCCCGGAAACTCCGACCATCTAAAGCCAATCACAGGGTCTAACGGGACAGGTCGATTCGGCATGACGAAAATTACATCTCCTTTACAGGCAACTATTTATGTCGCCAACGACGCGACGTCTCGCGACGCCGCCCCAGCAGGCTAGACCCAGACTAAGAGCTGTCTGATTCTTCCCAGACTATAGGGAGCAGGGCTATCATATCGCGTGTTGAAACATCCCAAATTTTCCGACAATTTGTCATTCGTCTTAGTACGATGCAACAACAGGTTTTCTGGGCGCTCAAAAACATATAAGTATGACGGTATGACCTGGTAAGATTCCGTCGGAATATTCGTCTTCCTGGGATATGAAGATGTCTCCTTTGAAACGAACCTTTCTCCCTCTGGCATTGGCCAGCCTTGCCTACGGCATTCCAGATCTCGAAGACAGGACCCTCGACCCAGTGTGTGTGCAGATCGCCAGTGCTATCTCATCTGCGAGCGATGTCTACTACCCTCGTATGGCGCTTTAACCATGGTCATATTTTGTGCTAACACTTCTGGTTTCTAGTGCATCCGCTATATGCCAAGGGAATTTCTCATTGGGCCAGTTCAAGCAGCCAGAACGCCGCCTGTGTCGTTGAACCAGGAACAGCAGCGGACGTTGGAGTCATTGTGAGTGCTACCTACTTTCGTTATTCTCTGTTTTCTGATACTCTTCCGATCTATAGCTCAATATAATTGGGAGCACCGGAACACCATTCGCGGTACGTTTCATGTTATGTTCACATAGTTATAACACCTCAACGTTCGGATCTAGGTCAAAGGAGGAGGCCATGCCTCCAATCCCGGATTCTCCTCGACTACTGGAGTCCATATTTCCATGTATCGATTTTCTGCTATCAACTACGACGCTTCAAGTCAAACTGTAGAGATCGGACCTGGCTTAATTTGGGATGAGGTCTATGCAGCACTTGAGCCTTACAACGTGAATGTCGTGGGCGGTCGGGTGACTGGCGTTGGCGTGGCAGGATTCATCTTGGGAGGAGGTAAGTGACCGACTTTCGGTGTCCCTTATTTATTCAACTGATGTATTACCTTCTCTCAAAAAGGGTACTCTTGGAAGACGAATCAGTATGGGTTGACTGTCGATACCGTTACAGCTTATGAGCTGGTGAAGCCGAATGGAAATGTTGTCACTGTAACAGAATCTTCGGATCCAGCGCTTTTCAATGGGCTCAAGGTGGGCTATAAACATGTATATTTGCGATATTTCTAACCAACGTGTTCTAAAATAACAGGGTGGTCTGAACAACTTCGTACGTACGATCTTCTACGATCTTCTCTGGTGCATCAATTACCAATATTAATTCATCATGGATTATTAGGGAATCGTCACCAAATTTACGCTAAAAACGTTCCCTCAGACTCAAGTTTGGGTAACTATTGTCTGTCTATTTCTTTGTTCTTACGTCGCTAAGATTCTTTTGCAGGGTGGTCTAATAACCATTATCGCTCCTTTTATTCCTGACGTGGCCGCTGCTACCGCGGCATTCCACGCGAATGTCACTGATCCCAAGGCTAGCATCATCACCACATATAATTTCCTACTCGGAGAGGTTCGCCATTCTTAATACATCTCATTGTAACCCTTCGTCTGACACAACACAGCCTGGTATCTCACAGCTGCTATTCTACGACGCCCCGACACCCCCAGCAGGAATTTTCGATGCTTTCCTTGCCATTCCGTATTTCACCAAGGATATTAGCCCCAGGAGCTTCAGTTCGCTTGTCCAGTCATCTCCGGCGAATGCTACCAGTGGAACACGGTGAGACTTGGTATTGATTCTTTTTTGCTAATTACTTGGTCGCTTATATCTCACAACTAGTGCCATTTTCAACACTGTTTCCATTCTCAAGTATACCCCAACTCTGCTGGACGTTATTCTAAATGAAACAGTCGTAAGTCATCCCATATATCTTGAGCTGAATTGCGGCTAAAGTCCATACCGCCGTAGTTCTGGGGAATCAATCTCAGCCTCAAAACTGGAACTTTCATATCCTACGACGTTGAACCTTTCCTCTCAGATATATACTCCCATAACGCCCAAGCCACGGCATATCCCCCGGTCCGTTCACAAGGCCTGACTCCGTTTAACATCTATTACGCTTGGGAATCGTCTATCTTCGACGCTGATTTCCATGAGGCGGCCAAGGCTAGTGCAGCGACGGTGTATAACGCCGCTCTAGCCGAAGGCCAGGCGGGTATTGCGGGTGCTGCGATCTATCCGAATTACGCGATTTTCGACACCCCGCTTTCTAATATCTATGGTAGCAACCTTCCGGCGTTGCAAGCGCTGAAGGCGTCGGTTGATCCTACGAATGTGATGGGACTTGCTGGGGGCTTCAGGTTCTGAAGAGGTCATACATATTGTTATATTGTTTTATTTTATTACTGTGATAATTTTAGTGCGTTCGTTTGTCTTAGTGCAGCCTGAGGGGTGTAGCTATCTAATAATTTGATTATCCAGAGTACATTTCGCTTTTACTAATACATCCAACCCAGCCGCATTATTATTTCGCTCATGAGATTTATATGAACGCCATCTTGCAGGTTCTGGAAGGTCCCCAACTGCGTCAGGTTCAAATTATCGACTGTGGACTAATAGAAGTTGTACCCCGAAATTAATATTAGATCTAGGTCAGAACGGCTCCGAAAATGAAAAATGAATTCAGCTCCTCACAGGTTGGGAACCGAAGCAGCGCAGCGCAGTGGGTCATCTGCACATTGGGCATTGACGAGGGAAGAAAGAACGAGAGCGAACACGATGGCGAAACGCATGTGCTGTGCTATGATATTAATAGGAGTGGCAACGTTCTGTTGTGCGTTAGAACTCGAGGGAATATAGTTGGCTGGCGAGCGTGATTAGCTTTTATACATCACTCCAACACCAATTCATACCGAGCTCGGGATGGATATGAGCAGTGTGTGCTTGATCTTCCGCGGAAGAGGCCGTGTGTGTGATAATCAGGGCGCATGGTTAATTTAAACTGGGCAAGTAGCTGTGCTCATAGAACAACGCACGAACCAGATCTTATTCTCCTTCGAGTCTTCCCGCGACAGTAGGCGTCTATCGCACAGCTCTTGGATCGAACATCAGGCGCCACAATATTATAATCAATCACTTCATACAACTCGTTGAAAGGGTTTCGTGGAGAACATTGGAAAGGCGTGTTGATGAAGCCTGTGTACTGCATCGCGGAAAGATTGTCAACGGTGGACCTCACATATTAGGTCAGACCTAGGTCAGACACCTGGCTGATATGTCAGTGACACTGTCATAAACGTATTTCCGCGTTTACGGCCACTGCCGCATGTGCAAGCGGTTAATGTACGAAAAAGGTACCTATTTCCAGCTGGGATTGCTTTACGAAGTGAAGTGGAGCAGCTCAATGTGGGTGCATCATCATCGAGGGCTCTATTCGAACGGCACCTGAGCATCTTACCTTGTAGATAGAGTAGACTTCGAATGGCAATGGAGACAAAGACTAATCTCGACCACAGCAAGCGCGAGAGTCAAACATAATTCCAGGAACAAGAAACGGATAACTCATCTCATTGGGCGACACAGAGAACGCAACTGATATGTTCCGGAGCACGAAATCGAAAGAGCTATTATAACTGCGTGCACAGGACATCTATAGCACTCTGAATCCCACGCGTGTCGATGTGATTGAAAATATGCGTTCCAATTCGTACTTGTACCACATTGAACAAAGTTATGTTTATACGAAGGGGTGATATGAGATGCACGTCCTGTCACGCGTGGAAGAACAAAAGTCCAACAACAAAGGCCCCGAAGATAGGCAATGCACTGTGGCCCTCTCCGAACAGAGAAGAAGCTACGGAAGTCTGGCCAGCGAGCGACCCAGCAGTCGAGTTGGCAGAATTGGTTCCATTCGCGGGTGCTTTCGCGGCGTTCATAGCGGCTTGACGGGGAAAGCTTCAGCTCTAGAACGATATGTCCATCGAGAGAAAGAAACACGTACCTGCGGTGCACTTCTTCGTCTGCATCGCGGAAGCCACTTGGATCTCGTCGCTCGTGCAGAATTTATGAAGGCATGTGCTCGTGGAGTTTTCAAATGTGGTCGACGTGCATACGCAGTTATAGCTTGCGTCGTCCATGGTTCTATGCCGGGGATGGATTGAGTCAGATCTCACCCACGGGGAAACATCGAAATGAGATGCACGTACACGGGACAGTTGGCATCCGCTGCGCCGGTGACTATGCAGTTGAGGATACACGGGGGTGTGTTGTCAGTCTGCCCAGACTGTGCGAGGACAGCGACCGCGAGAGTGAATGTAAAGAAGAAAGCGCGGATGGAAAACATCTCCAGAAGCAGGTATGGTGAAGTGGTGAATTGGACCGTTGGAGCTTCGAGGCTTTTATGAACGCACACTCAGGTGGATGACACGCTAGACTACATGGTGTTCGAATGTTCAATCCGTCAGCCGCTGGATGCGCGACCCGTCCTCAAAGGAATCGTGTGGGCTGGCAGGGCTTGGCGATGTCAATGGGTCACTGTTCCAGCCAAGTTCCAGCGTAGTCGTTAACGATCTTGATGCGTTCAGTCATAAAAGGCTGGATGCATAGCGGTAGTAGGATCGCAGCGTTGAAGTGGAAACGTCGATGGCGTTGATGCGGCCAAATTACACAGCTGTATGTGATTTAATCGGAGCGTGAATTTGGTTTGCCACCCTTGTTCGTTGAATTTCTTCCCCGAACGTCGCAGCCATCCTGCGCATGGCTTGTTCTACGATAATGGCTGTTCTTTCCGCGCAGAACTCCCACAAATTCGACTGCAAGTTCATAGAACAAAGGTTGCATTGCACGCGGTGCTGATGTGCACTCCATACACTTTCTGGCTGTACTGGGATAATCACCGTTCAATCTGCTGTAGATACTAGATATCGCCGACACTTCCACTTGCTTCGAGCCTCAGGGGGATTTCGTGGATCCGTCCATGCCTTTTTTTATTCAATGGTATACGGCTGTTCGCGCGAATTCGTCGCCGGATACACGACTAGGGCATCGGAAATGATGGACAACCCTCAACAGCTGGGAGTTACGCCGCCCAATATGATGCTTGCTGGATTGGCTTTGTGAACTTGACTTTACTGGAGAGCTCGCTTTCGTTTTCCGTCGAACGCCAACGTCGCCCTAAGTGAAAGATCCACCGTCACTTCCTCCGCTATCTCCACGGCGGCCAGATAGGTGCTGTGGTGAACTGGGTTAGCAAATTGCACTGGCGTTACTGAGATGGCAAATAGTTCCAGAGAGCGATGTCATTTTGGGGATGATGTCAGAAGGAGGCGGATTTTTTCCGCGTAGTGGGCTTTACTGGTGACATTCACACCGTCCAAGCGCAGAGATTGCAGTGTTTATCGGCATTGATCGAGGCCGTTCTCAATAGAGAACCTCACAACAATCGCGTCAGTATCCAATTCTTGAGATGGTCGCCCAGCGTTTAAGTACGCAGCGTGGTTGCTATGTACGCTGATAGATGATTTTAAATTCTTCCCAGTGGCCGTTTTTGGTGTGGTGATGTGGTAAGAGCAGTTGAATATCATTTGCTTTGATGTACTTGAGTCTATACCTAGCTTCTACCCCTCACGTAAATGGATCTCTATCATGAATGAGAATACTTTATCTGGCTGTTAGTCATGATAGTCAGTCTATAAGATATGATAAATAAATCTAAGATATTCAATTGGTTTCTAATCAGTTCAAGAACACCAGTGCAAAGTGATAGATATGTAGTAGTAGTAGCAGTGGCAGGGAAATGGGCTCGGGGCGATGGGTAGCATAATCACGAGACACAATCAGCTGGCCTCGCCGATGACTTGCCTATCATCCTCTTCTGCTCCCATCGATAACAAGCCCCCCGCTACCATCTCCCCCTCAGCTCTGTTCGAGTTCATCCCGCCTTCCTCTAATATCGGCCGTAAATGGGTGGAGGCGCAGCGAGGCCCCTCCACGAGCGATCCCGCACGGCGCTGGTACCCGCGACGGCGCCAACCCGTGCTCGACGCCGTCATCTCTGGAGCAGTGGGCCGTTGCCGATGTACGATGTGCACGTCTTCCGGCGAGTCTCGATCCCTCTTCACGGGGCGTAGGCGCGGTCTGAAGGCGCGCAAGTTGCTTGAGCTCCTTTTCTCTGCTCGATTCCGGCAATCTCGGCGGTTACGACATCCGCGATGCGTCGCTGCTGCTGCTGCTTGTCGTTCGCGCCGTGGTGCTTTCGGGCTTGCACGATTAGAGAGGAGCTGTGGTGTCCTCTGCGTCCCGGTATAGAAGAGGAGAAATCTATGGGCGAGTTCAATGAGGCAGCAGACAAATGGATTGGTGAAGGTACGTACCGGCTTCCTGCCCCATACGCGCTCTGGGCGATCCGGTTGAAGCCAAGCAGTTCAGTGTGAACTGGTAGCCGGATCGTCGAACGGACTTCCACCCGTCCTCGCAGCGCTATCAAACCGACGATTACCAGTCAGCCCAACTTCCAAGGGTGAGATCGGGCATGACTTACATCAGAGAATTCGCTGCGGCTCTTAGCTGTTGCTGCTGCTGGTCTGCCCAGGGCGCCAGGGATTGATCCCCAGCGCCGAGGCCGCTCTCAGATTGAAATCTTGTCTCATAACTTCTCCCTTGCGCAAGGTGACGACGTGTGTTGTTGGTATCGTCTGTGGTCGCTGTTTATCGATTTAATCAGTTCACTATATGGGAAACAACGGGCTAGACGAGCTTACCTCGAGATTTACTCTAGCACGACGGAGTGGCATAGCCATTCGACCGCTCCAGTGCTCGACGACGGAGAACATGCTGCCTAGTGGTGGATCTTGCGTAGAGTGTTGCCAAGTGCAAAGAGACACGGCCATTCCTACAGACGGCGTGCTCGGAGGCGTAGCGACCACCAGCTGCTGGCGCTGGTACAGCTCAGCAAGGTCGTGCAGGACGCTGTCGTGCTCGTACTCGCTACGTTCGTGTCGACAGAATCCCGGGCCTTGGGCTTTGGCGAGCGATATCGATAGCGCGTGGCCGCTGCAGATAGGGAAGCTAGGTGACGCTCAGTCTGGGATGTTGGAAGAGACGATGGTAACTTGACATTTGCTCTCTTTTCTTCGGCGCTTTATACGGTCGCGATTCTCTGTCTCTCTGTGTTCGGACCGTGGACCCTTTCTTTCTTCGCTCTAATATACCCATAGTGTGCTCGTTTGTGACTCAGTGCATGGCGCGCCTTAACAGCGCCGAATTCGCTTTGGAGGTGTGCGCTTTGAATTTTCGCCTTTTATATCTTCATGACCATAAAAAGGCAAATGATGCGCCGGCTCTTGGCACAATCAAAATATCTGGCGCGACTGGTCATCTGTTCTACATAGGGGGCGATGGTTGAGATCAACATCATTTGCATCGCCTCGTTTATCTCAAGCGTAGTGGGACTTCTGAATTTTGCCCTGTCGGTATGACCTCCCTTGTCTGTAGCTGTGCCCTATAATGGCCTCGAGTCGAGCATGGAACGGATTCCCGTACAATTTGAACACCGATTTCAAATCTCTCGCTCGTGTCCGATACGCTCATGTCGGATGAATCTCCTGCATTTTCGAGAGTTTTGCGTCGCCGGTTGAAGATTGTATCTTCTTAAGTTGCCGAAATTTCGAGCGCCGTGTTTGTAATTGAGGACAATTTTATCACATTTAGGAAAGATGCTACAATTCATGCATCGCGCTAAGCCGCGATGACCGAGTATTCGCTAACGATTTCTTCTGAGAAGGGTCGGCACCACCGCGGTGGGCTAAGCTCAAGCGAAGGCTAGCGAGTAGTTCAGATAACAACCTAGCTTAAAAAGGAGAGAACAAGAGAGGCGAAGTAATTGAGGGGGTGCAAAAAGCAGACCTCGTGGCGAAGCCGAACGTCTGATGAGAAAAATACGAAAGAAGTATTCGGAGCGCAAATTCAAATTGAGGAAGAAAAGTGAAATATATGGGCGCTGGAAGAAAATAGAATTTGAACCAAAGAAATGTACACTAGTACATGAAGAAACGTGTAGGCATCGATTACATGCGTACTCTCGACGGCGCACCACGCTGAGACAGATGGTCAGATGGAGCGGCCGCAGCAAGAGTTGGAAATTTGCCTGCGCGCTTATACCATGACGACTACGTACTATGTAGTCTGGCAGCGCCGATTACGCAGTATGCCCACAACAACTTCGTCGGTTCGTTCATTGACATGCCCCCATTTTACGCCGAATGTGGATATAGCTCTTCGTTTTCCGTGGATCCTGTCGACTCGCAGTCAGTATCAAGGCAGACGAAATGCTGGATCACATACATTATATTCAGGCAATGTTCAGGGCGAGTTAAGGCATCGTTAGAGTTAGCGACAGGGCGATGATCATGGGTGGGGAGTCATCCGACTTCGCCGTTAGCGACAGTGGCTTTTTGAAGCGTACGAATTGCGCTCGACGCCCTCAAGTCACATGCGGGACTTTCGACGCTTTGGGTCTTGCAGGGTCTCGCGAAAGTTGTCGGATGCGCACCGCCTCGACCTACGCGGCGGATGGACGATTCACGACAAGCTCTGAGTCTCCTTCCTAGTACCGTTGCATCAAGACGCTGTCAAGAGCCGTCGTCGCCTATCAAGGGGGAAAGGAATGGAGAACTAGAAGTAGAATTGAGCGCATTCTGAAGGCAACTTCGGCAAGGCGCTCTGAATCGCGCGATAGAGTGGCCGAATTTTTGGGCTGCTGGAATGGCTATGATGAGAGCGAGGATAGTGGATAAGAGAGTACGGATTGGGGAATACGCGCGAGGTCGTTGAAGAGTTTGGGCTGAATGAAGCAAGGGAAGAACAAGAGGCGGCGCCGCGACGTGGTGGTACTGGGTTGAGGGCTTTCCGCCCGACGCTTATTTTTAGACGTGTCTTGTTCCTCGGCAAGCGTCACGCGTCACGACTCACGATCTCTCTTCCTCCCTCAGTTTTTGCCTCTGTACTTTTCACCACTTCGTTCTTACACAGGTATGGTCTTCTGTATTCAAATTGACCATTAGGAGGCGTTGAGATTCCCAATCCTGGACGACCTTATAAGATTTTGGATGAGTAAGGCCGGACGCAATCTACCATTATTTCTTCGCTTTCGATCACCTCGTTCTTAGGTATGTAATCGTATGTTCATTGGTCTATTTGACATTTACGTACATATACCTAGATAAATTCGTTGTTAATGCATGGGAACAGGCGTTGGATTGTTGATAATCCAACACAGTAGATGGGCAATCGGAACTTGGTCGTCTACAATATCGTACTGGTGGGGCACCCCTTTATCTTTAAAGCAGACATTTCCCCGTTTGTCCAAGAACATTCGCTCTGCTGATAACGTACTACCCTTCGTGAATCTCCAGAAACGACAGGTCCTACCCCGTGCGCCGACGAGATAAACAAATGATGCTCGCGATACCTGCGTATACCTAACTAATTGGTGAAGGATCCCTTCGTAATTATCGCCCGCACTTTGCTTCCCCTCGAAAATGATAGTCGAGACACGGCGAGTTGGATTTGACCCGATCTCATTTCGCAAGACGAGAAGATCGATAAAGCCAAACTTGGTACGGTATTCTGGGTTGATCGTCCATGTGAGAGAATCCGTCGGGAACCGCGCGTTTAAAATCCTAGTGACAAGGAAGAGTTCATTATCTGTTACGCCATATGGCAAATGAGAAAATGCATACGAATTCCATATTCCGTTCACGAGCCCTTCTTTATCTGCGCTCTCTGCCACGAGCCGTTTATACGAGGTTTGATCAGCGTTAGGAATGAGTGGATATATCAAAGGTTGTGCCATATGAGCTGTATTTCCAAGTCAAACGAAATATTGAGTGAGAAAATGAGTTGTAATAGAGAAAAAGATAGCTTACAAGGCTTGTATTCGTGTAGTAGTGAGGCTTACAAGTAACGCATAGAGCTTTATATACACATTTGTCAGTCAGTGCGGATTTAATGAGTTCCTTTCCAAGTCCCTCTACTTTAATCGTTCGACTGGATTTAGACAATTCAATTGTCCGCTTCATTCGCAACTTCATATCTTTAGTGGGCGCGCGCCACAAGGACCCCTGCCCCAAAGGTTAAATCCCAGTCCGAACAACCTGCTAGGCCTCATGTAGAACAGTCAAGAATTGGGCAAATGTAGGCTGGATCTCAGTGCAGACGGGCTTTGGTAAGTGGGCATTATAATCAAGTGGTATTTAGACAGGTTGGCGAGGTTGTTTATCAATCTCTGCTTACTGATTCGAATTTCGCGATCCCATTGTGGGCAATATTAGAAGTAACCACAGGCTGTCCAAGATTTATGTTTGATTTCGAATATCAATTGTAACATGCCACCTTACTCCCTCTATGATCGGACTACCAGTTCATCGAATTCTTCTTTCATTGTGATCGTAACTTTCACCTGTCTTGCCTGTTGGAATTAGGGAATGCTGGGTGCCCGCAATGCACATAGAAGCACAGCCAAGATAATTTCTATTTCAGTTAAATACCAACAAGCGCTCAGCGTCAAACTAGACAGGTACTGGTGTGCACCGGAGATTACCTTCCTTATTTTTATCTTGGCATGCGTGATTTCCCCAAGTTCGAGTTCCCCATTTGACCGACACCATAGGTGGGTTTATAGGTATAAACCTAAGTGTGTCCATTCGTGCGTCGTACGCTCGGCTGCGATCAGACTCACGCGCTACAGAGGATACCGTTCTGCTCATGCATTGGGCGCCTATATTTGCGGAATCACTGATGCAGATTTTGTCGCTCCAGCTGCGTAGCGACTCAAACAAATGATGGTATAGGCGAGGGCTAAAAGACAATTTCTCACTAGGTACTCGCCGTGGTAGACACAAAGAACATAAACATTTCCAAGGCCTTTTCAATCTGTTACGGACAGCAAGAACATGCGGCGAACGTCCAAGGAACATACGCGCGCTTGTGCTGTAACCGAACGTCGCTGGCCTAAAGGCGAGCGCGTGCGTGCAGCTGGCATGGACAGCGCGCGTGCCAAGGTCATTGGCCACGTGCGAACTTCAACACTACATCGTACACCGTCGCGCTCTGCAACGAGCGCTTGCATAGCATCTCTTCAGAAGAGCAAGGCATAGATGAGGAGGGCTAGACCATCTGATAATCTTTTTGTTATTAACAGACTCGCCGCAACGGATACAAAGAATGGACCACGCCCACGAATGGCCCATTCAATATATTGCAAATATAAACAGCCCGTGCGCACCTCGGAGGAAGAATGAAAGTGCTTCGTCGCCGTCGCTTGTATGGGCTCGCCTCATCCAGACTCGCCTGCGCCGAAGAGTACGCTTGTGAGCGCTGCCTCGGGTTATCCATGGCGATATCATAGCCGTTCTTCAACTGAAAATGTCTATGTATAAGCTCCTGGTAACGAAGCATTCAAAATTGGCTGGCCTCCATTGTCTAACGTATGCCGTGGTCAATTTTTGTCTTTGGCGCGTTCCAGACTTAGCGCCGGTAATCGGAGTGTGATACCATGGTCCAAATCTCAACAGAAATAATGTGTGATAGTTGTCAATAGAGTTGCCATGGCCTGGATCCTGTCAACGCGAACGATGTCTGTCCAAGAAACTCTCAAATTCCGCTTGGACGCCAAAATGCGAAGTTCGAACACTGCCGCTTCGGCATTGTATGATACGGACCTCGGTCCGATCCGACGTCCAGACTATGCACAATATAATTTCAGAACACCACTTACAGCAGCGCGTTCGAGAACCGCGTTGGAAGTCATTTCCAGGCGTCTGGCATCGCGTCCAAACGTAGCGCAATAACCAGCGCAATCTCTTTTCCCGGGGAGCAAAAACATTTATCCACCTTGTCATGAAGTCTCGATGCGCATGTCATCAGGCTCGCCATCTCGCAGCGTCTCGACGCAGCACCGGCCCATATCTGGCCCTCTCGTTCCCAGGCAAACAGACATAGCACGACGCTTCTCGCAGTCGATCAGCAGAGGGCCTGGGAGATACGTACCCCAATCTCGACTGTCCATATCTCAGTAGGTAACGTATGTTCGCCACACGCGGCGAGATGGGAGATAGGTTCCCAGCCACCTGTAATTTAGGACAGCCTCGGAAATGAAAGCAGGGCTCACAAGCTCAGGATGTGCGCTCCTTGATATCGCGTGTCGATGAGATAGAGCCAGAGGAACTATGGAGATGAGATCGCCCAAAGCATGCATGCATTTTGAGTCTGGAAGGCTACGACCGCGTCTCGATCTCAATGTTCAACGTTCAAACCCCAACCCAGTTCCAAAATGAGAAAGGGCAAAATTAATCTTGAGCTGAGTTGGAGCTCGGGCATGACGTCGTTAATGTCTGGAGTAGGACGCTTTCACATTCCTAAATCCAGGCGATATCTTTGAGTCCAAGATAACATCCAGCCCGTGGGTGCGTTCAAAGACGAACGTGTCCATTGAATTTGAAGCTCGAACCCTGTGTCTTACAGCTCGAAACACCGACAGTGATAAAACATTGGAGAGTTGGACGACGAACCAGTTGACTCATGTGGTAACAGGATAATCTTGAGAGGCGCCGTTGAAACAAAATAGGGAAATATAGCACCTCGCAGATGGCGCGCCGCAAGGTTTTTCCTACTGCACAGAAATCCACGCCACGTCCTGCAAAAAAAAAAACACCACAAAAAAATAAAGCAGATGAGCAGAGCGAGTGGATTAATATACATATAAAAAAAGCAACACCAAAACCAAAAACAAAAAGAGCGAAAACAAGCACGTCAGACCCCCAAAAAATTTTGCGTCACCTCCTCGTCCTCGCCCTCGCCCTAGCCCACAAACGCCGACGGATCGCGGAGCATCGCGTCCTCGCACCCCAGCCACTCGAGCCACTCCCGCGCGTGGTACATCGCGCGCCGCCGCGGCCACTGCTCGAGCTCGATCCCCGTCCCCGTTCCCATCCCACTCATCCCACCGCCGCCACTCATCCCAGTCCCACTCATCCCAGTCCCACTCATACCCAAACTACCGCCGCCGCCGCCCATACCCAGACTATCACCACCCCCGCTAGAGGAGCCGGACGCGGACGTGCTGCCCCCGCCGAGCAGCGCACCACGGCGGGCGTGCGGCGCGCCCGCCGGCGGGTGCGCGTGGATGTGCACGTGGTGATGGCGCACGGCGCTACTACTTGCCCCGGCGCCGGCGCTGGTACCCGCATTCGCGGTGCTTCCTGAGACGCCTATCGTTGTCGACGAAGACGAGGAGGACGCCGCGGTGCTGGTAGTGTTGGGATTGTTGTTGTTAGCATTGGCGGAAGACGCGCCGCCGCGGTGCACCGTCCAATAGCTGTTCCCAATCCGCACGACGCGCACCATCGGGAAGCCCGCCTCCACGACCGCCGCCGCGTTGCGCACGCTGACGTCCGTCAGGCCCACGAAGCGCAGCGTCGGCGGGATGCCGGGGCGCAGTTGCTATAACACGCCACACACGATGATGGACGTTCAATATTCAATCAGCAATCAGCGGCACGCACAACACAACAAGAAACAGGAAACGATTGTTTCTTTTTGACGCACATTCAAAAACCCCACCAGCTCCCTTCCCTCCCTTCCCTCCCGCCCCTCCCGCCCCGCCATCTGCACCCGCAACGCCAGCACCCCCCGCGGCAACAGCCACCCCGCCAACCCCGGCGCCAAATCCCGCGGATAGCTGATCCGCAACCCCCGCAGCCCCACCAAGCTCGGCAGCACGCCCCACGCCGCGGCGTCGAACCCCACCTGTTGCTGCACGCCCTCGTCCTGCACGACCAGGTTCAGGCTCCTTAGCCCCGCGCGGCCCCTCAAAAAGCCCGTGATGGCGGGGAACAGATCGCGGTCCGCGACCCTGCGCCCCAGGCCGCCGACGGTGAACGCGAAGCTGCGGAGGAAGGGTAGGGATGAAGGGTCCGCCCCGCGCACCTGCGCCGAGAGCGAACCGGAGTCCAGGGTGGAGCAAGAGACGTCGAGCGTCTCGAGCTGGCGCCCGCCCGCGAGGATTTCAGAGAAGAGCAAGGAAGAGGCGGGGACGGCGCCGGTGAAGTAGATCGCGGTGAGGTTGCGGATGCTGAGCGCGGCGGCGGGGAAGGTCCAGTGCGCGGCCATGCTCGGGAGCATGGGTGCGGTGTTGGTGTTGGTGTTGAGCGAGGAGGAGGAGGGGGATGGGGAGGGGGAGAGGTCGAGCGCGATCGTCCGCAGCGTCGTCTTATTTTGGGCGAGCAGAGCGTGGAAGGCGGCCGTGGCGGGCGGCGGCGCGCCGGAGGCGGAGGGGAGCGCGGCGGACGTGGCGTATGCGAAGTGCGTGAGGTGCCGGAATTCGAGGAAGGAGAGGTCCGCGGGGCTGTCGGGCGATCTGTGCGAGGGGGGCGTGGTCAGCGGAGGCCGGTAATACATGAATGGATAGATAGAAAGAAGCACGAAGGAGGCCGACGCGCGGCGGAAAGAGGGACAGGCACGGAGGAGGCGAGGTACGTACTTGAGGGAGAGCCCGCGCAGGCGCGGGCTCGTGCGCTGGAGGATGCGGAGCACGGGCACGATGCCGTCGCTCGTCGACGACAGGTGCACGTTGCGGAGGTTGATCAGGCGCGGGAGCGCGTTCGTCAGCATGCCTACATACCCCACCCCACCCCATCATCACCCGTGTCAGCTATGTACGCATCCACCATCCACACTGAGAATGAGAGAACGAGACGGAAGACGCACCCGTCTGGAACGCCATCGACCCGTCGCGGTCGCGCCGGAACGCGTAGATGCGCAGCGTGCGCACCGCGCTCGCGAACACGGGGTCCGTGATGATGCGCGTCAGGATGTCCGCGCTCCGCTGCGCATGGCTCGCCTCGTCGTCCCTCTCCCTCGCCCCGCCCCTACCCCCACCCCCACCCCTTGATGCCCAGCACCCGCATGGTAGTACCCCCACCACCACCACCGCCGCCGCCGTCCTCCGCCTCGTCCGCGGCGTTGACCCCATCCGCGGCGGCGGCACCGGTGAAGTGCAGGTCGAGCTCCCAGAAGAGCAGCTGCGAGGCGATGCGCGAGAGCGGGTGCGGGACGAACAGCAGCGCCTTGAGGTCGCGCCGCGGGAGGTGCAGCGCGACCTCGCGCCAGACCTCGTTCGAGACGCGGTCCTTGAGGTGGTGCGGCGGGAGCGGCGACAGGAGCTAGACATAGACAAGGGGGCGAGAATAGAAGGGGGCGTTAGGTAAGGTCAGGACACGGACTCGACTGGGCTCGACTCGGGTGGCACGGGTGGATGATGGATGGGGGAGATGGGGACGATGGGGACGACAACGACGGCAGAAGCGAAGCCGAGCCCGGGGGTAAGGAAGAGACGCACCTTCTCCACGGTAACGGAGCGCTGATGCAGCAGCGCCTTCGCCTCGGGGTTGTCCGGCTCCGCCAGCAGCGCCGCGTGCAGATCTATCCCCGCACCGCACCCCCGCGTCAACAAGCCCGTCGACAACCAACATACAGGACACAGCGCAGCAACGACTCACCTTCTTGCGCCCCCAGATGCAGCCCATTCGCCCTCCGCGCGCGCGCGCGGAGGATGCGCGCCTTGGCGACGTTCTCCGGGCTGAGGGTGGCGACTTGCAGGCAGGACTGGATCGCGTTCTCGATGACCGTTCGTGAGCGCCTGCAGTGTGTCGGAGAGGGAGAGTAAGCCAATCAGCGGCCGCCGAATGCAGAACCAATAAGGAACGGAAAAGAAGATTCGAGCGGGATGCGAAATACGTGTGGCGCCGCCGCTTGCACCACAGCGCCCATCACACTGGTACAAACGAGAAGAGAAATGGGAACGCACCCCTCGAACGGAAACGAGCGCATGGCGTAGAGCAGCAGGTCGACCTTTTGGTTGTCGGAGAGGTAGGAGGCGACGTCGCGGATGCTCGCATCCAGGATCTTGGGGTTGAACACAGCGGCCATCCTTGTGGTCGGTCGCAGCAGGAGCGGGGGGTATATGAGGGAAACAGGGGCCGATGACTGGGACGGTACGCAGGGCGGAGTGGGAGGGTGGGTAGCAGGAACGAACTCGAGACCCGCTCGCGCGCAGAGGTCGTGAGTATGTAGAAGAGCCAGTCACTGAATGGCGCTTCTATGGATCGCCGTGGATCGTGCGCGGTCCAGGCGCGTCTGGGTCGGCGCGTGTCAGTGTCACTTCCATTGGTCGACAGCCTTGGGTCACGTCACAGGCACCATCCCCCTTGATATGTTTTCCTTCCGTGTGTCGGCCGCTGCCGCTGCTTCTTCTTCCCAACCCTCCGCTCGACGCGCGCTGCTCGGCGCTCGCACCCACGCCCGCCCCGGCACCCAGCCGCCGTATTCTGATGACCACACCCTGCCAGGCGCCCGCCGCGCCGTCGTGTGTCCTTTCCTTCCCTAATGCGAAACAGGCTTTCTCCTTGGCGCACACACCCCTCGTCCGCCGACGATCTGGCGAGGCGGCCGGTTCCGTGTTCTGTATACGAGATGCATCTTCGCGTGCGCTCCATTTCCGCCAGTGGGCCCTCCTCTCGCCGTCGACTCGCCTGGGGGCTGCCATATCCAGCTGTGCGTGAGGACAGACCGGGTCTCCGTGGCTTTCGTATATATGTACGCCCACCCAACCTCCACCCATTCATTCGCATCCCCTCCCTCCGTCTCGTCCATCGCACCCCTGCCATCGATCCGCGCTCCGGAGCCTTTCCTCTCCACGCTCTTGCTGGAGGAATGCAGCCCGTTTCTATTCCCGTACGCCTGCTCCAGAGGCGTCACCCGTGCGTCGCTGTCAGATAGAGTCTGTATATATGCTCGCGCTCTGAACCTAGACCGTACCTCGGATTGCGGCTGCGCTTCCCAGCTGGGAGCTAGTCAACGTCTCGGGCCCTGATCGCATGTCTTCCGCGTTCGCCCTGCGGATGCCGTCACATCTTCGAAGGCCTTGACGTCGTGTCCTCCCTATTCCACGCGTCCTTCCGTGTCATTGTGCTGCATATGGCTAGATATGTATGTCGCCCGCGCTCAGACTCAGGGCCGTGCAGCTGCCTATTTCTCTAAATTCAAAACTGGCCTCCCATTTCGACTATGGCCGCGCACTGTGTCGTATGTACATATACCAGGGACGGGCGCTTCTGACCGAAGCCTGCAGCCCGCTCGCCTCTTCCGAACTCGTACTCGTTCTGGTTCTGCGTATCGTCAAAGGTATGTATGTATTCAAGCCCACAGCTGCCAATAGCCTATAGGATCTTCGGGCCGAATCCGGATGGGTCTGCGGCGTGCGGTACGCACTGCGCCGGTATGCATCTACGAATGTACTTGACGGGCAGGGATTGGCGGAGGCGATTGGTCGGCGCGGGCGGACGTCGGAGGGTGGATGTCTCCGGGGGGGATGGGATCGGTCCCTCGCTGCGAGGAGGAGGTACTTATGTGCTTGGGTATAAGTGTATGTGTGATTCGATCTATTCTTTGACTTGCTCTGTCTACTCCACAAAGCTAGACAGTGAACAAAGTTACAGAGCATTCCACTCCTATTGAGTACAGATAGTTTACAGCTCAACACCCTGTTACGGAAAAGGATTTGAACGCAGTATTATGCAGGCAAAGTATCCCCGTATCCGGAATCGGCACGCTCGCGGGCGTGATACAGTTCCCGTCCGTAAACAGGCCTACGCTGCCGCCGGACGTGCATCCGGTGACGCTGACAGAAAGCGCTTGGAACGGGACCTGGGCGCAGGATGCGGCGGCGAAGGTGTTGGCGTTGGCGCCCACGGCGGTGATGCTGGCGCCGGTGGGGTCGGCGGTGTTGCAGTTCCCGCCGGCGAATGCGGTGACGCTGTACGCGGCGATGCAGCTCGTGATATGCGCGGCAAGCGCTAGGATGGCTGTAAGGGAAGTCAAGTGCATCGCTAAAATATGGAATGGCGATGGTATGAGGTTATGCGTTCAAAAACGTAAATCGATGACTTACAATTTATGGTGCGAAAAGATCGATGTCTTCAAAGCTGAGGACTGTTCCTCTAGTTGTACTTCATATTTATAGTGTTCCAGATTTTTTGAACAAAGCTTCTGCTGGATTTCCCTGGAAACAATCACAGGCTCCAGCTGCGACTATTTTTTTGCGAATAGATTGGGTGATGTATCAAATGGAAAAGAAGTGGTTTCTGAAGTCGTGAATCTATTCCGATGGGTTTCCCTTCCCATACGTCTCAATTTCTTCAAGGTCACAGGCAAAGGCCGCGGCTACATTGCGTTCGAAAGCGCTTGATAGGCTAAGTAGTAATTGTTCACCCACGACGTGTAAAAAAATGCGGAAAGCTTGCACGGTGACTGTTGACACTTTGATAGGTCTGTCAATACATATATAACCAGTAGTACGTCGCCTTAAATTCTCAGTGTCCAGCATACACCAGTGCGTGGCGCTTTAGTTTGTAAATATCCACAAATTCAGACGGCTAATATTCCGCCATGTATCTACGTCAGTCCAAGTCGAGTCACTCACTGGCTCACTCATTTGATGAGCGCCTAATGAGCGCCAAATGATTATGATTATGGCAGCTCTCCCATAAACCACTTCTCTTCCATTTGATACATCAAGTAACCTAAAAAAAGAATGGTAAGGGAGACTCGTCGGAATATGTTCTCAACTGTTAAGAGCACTTCTCATTCATTTGATATTTCAAGCAACGTATAACCATGGGAAAGGAGCCAGCAGCATACGACATTCACAAATTTGGAAATTCTCGGGCCGAATGGTGGACGCACGGGCTTCAGTTCGTAAAGAAAATTGGATCGCAAGACACTGACATACATGGACATCGAAGTTCAAAGCGATGTGCTCGTATCGTTATGGAATGCAGATCTACTAAAGTGAGGTCATCCTCCAAGCTTTCCATGACTACTTATTAAGCGCCGTCGAACGTGATGTACCTGCGGCCTTTGTATCTGACCCTTGGAAAAACCTAGATGTATGGCAAGGGAAATGCATAGGAATAGATCCACGACTTTAGAAACCACTTCTCTTCCATTTGATACATCACCCAATCTATTCGTAGAAAATATGTGCAGCTGGAGCCTGTTATTGGTCCCAGGGAAGACTCAGCTCAATTTTCTTCAGAAAATCTGGGACACTATAAATATGAAGTAACCATTAGAGGAAAACTCCTCAGCTTTGAAGACATCGATCTTTTCAGACCATAAATTGTAAGTCATCGATTTAAGAAATTTATTCTTAATGGATATGAAGCTAATGTTCCGCCGCTATTATTTCTTAGGATTATTCAGACCAGTTAGTTATGTCCCATCGTTTGAGTTTGAACATATAACCTCATATAATATCATTCCATAATTCAGCGATGCACTTCACTTCCCTTACAGCCATGCTAGCTCTTGCCGCGCATATCGCGAGCTGCATTGCAGCCTACAGCGTCGCTATATACCAAGCAGGGAATTGCAACATCCAAGACTCCAGTGCCGCCAGCTTCACCATTGTAGGCGCCGCCTCCAGCACTTTCGCTCCCAAATCCTGCTTCCAAGTCCCGTTCCAAGGAGAATCGATCAGCGTCACCGGATGCACGTCTGGTGGCACCGTGACTCCGTTTACAGACATCAACTGCATCACCCCCGCAAATGTCGCGATTCCTGATACCGGAATACTCTGCCTAGAAAATACTCCTCTGAAATCTTTTTCCGTAACGAAATGTTGAGACGCTTGTGAACTATCTGTTCTAAATTTTACTTTCTTTTTGACTCAATCGCTTCTGTGCCATCGTCTTTCATGTACTAATAAGGTATCTGATCACACTGCAATTTGGAGTAATGTAACGCCTGCTTTCACGAGAGTACTCTGCTTTCTCAGATCCCAGATTTTCATCGTCGAATCGAGCGTTACAGGCCGAGATCGACGCCACTTCAATCGGCCCCGCCCTTCCTCGCCGAAACTCGACCCATCATCAGAGTCATCATGAGCCCCCTCGTCGTCTTCATCGTCCAAGAAATGCCGAGATCCGGAGGCCGATAATAAGAGACACTTGAAGGGATGAAAGGCAACGGATCCTACCGCATCTAAGTACGGGGTGATGCGATGACACAGTCAGACTCTAGGGGTATCACCAGGACAGGATTCGTATGCAGTACCTTCATGCGCATTGAAGCGCAGCTTCGGCAGCGTGACGTTCGCGTCCGAGCCCAAGTCATCGTTAAAAGGTTCGAGCATTGAAGAGGAGATCCCAGCATCGTCCAGCGCATCTCCACCACCAAGCTCAAAGACGCATACGCTCCCATCCTATAACCCGTCACACGTCAGAAAACGCATCAGCGCATAAACAGCAGCGAGCCACGCACCTGGTCCCCTGCGCTCAGCAAACGGCCTGCGATGTCTACATCGAAGTGCATCCTCTGGTTCGACCTCTGCGTAGATGCCAAAGTCGACGACGGCGATTTGCCGAAGATCTCCAGCGGCGCGTCGACGTTCGCACGGACATCCCAGCTATAGATCAGGCCGTTCGCATGGCCACGATAGCCCGCGTACAGAATATGCGGCTTCATCGGATTGAACCGAAGCTATGCAGAGGAACACCAAAAGAAAAATCAACTCCTTCTGCCTCGAATCCAAAACGGAACATGGATACGCAAGACGTACCTGCGTGACACCCGCCCGCGGCCCTCCGCCCACATACATCAGCGGCTCCGCCTGCGCATCGCTGAACAGCGCGATATTATGCGGCGTAGGCGTAAAGCTCCCAGCAGCGTAGAACGCCTCCTCGGCGGTATATGAGGGCGAAAACGCGAGGGCGGAGATGATCCCTTTCAGCCCGTCCTTGCTCTTCTTGTTCGGTGTCGTCGAGATGCGGGTGCCTTCGCCCGGCCGGGATAGGTCGAAGACTTCGATGGCGTCTTCGAATCCGCAGTAGAGTCTGTATGGAGCGGGTTTCGGAAGGCAAGAGTTAGCTCTTTTTCAGAAAGCGCAGGTGGGAAAACGCACTTTTGGGCAGTGAGGTTGAACGCGAGGCTGTGAGGGGCGATGAAGCGTTCGCGGTGGTCCACGATTTTGTATGACGCACGGAGCTATTGCACATGCATGTGTCAGATGTTGCACTGAAGCTGCAGTGCGGAAGGGGCACCGAACGACTCACCCTACCATCTGAGGCATCCAACAGTTTCACAGGACACTCGCGAACGGAAGCGACGAAGCAGAACGAGGCTGGTTCGCGTGGGGATGCGGTCGGGTACCAGACGAAATCGAGCACGGGCGCCGCCTGGGGGAATTCTTGGGCGGGGAATCGATCCTGCGTTGCTGAGAAACAACATCAGGTCTCCGAAGCTCAGAGATGCGGCTTGAAACAGATGATATTCACGCGATTCGCTGTCCTGAGAAGCCCTATCGGTAAGTCAAGCAGCGGTGTCGGCGCGAGTTGAAGGTGACTTACACGTCGTAGCGCTGGAACTTCCCGCTCTCGGTTTGGGCTATGACCGTAGATCCATCTGCACACCTACATGCGCGGTCACGAATGAGAGAAGAAGCGAATCTGGTTCATGTGAATGTGCACAGACCACTTCGCAGAACGAGGAAAGTCGTGGCGATGTCCTTGATTCGGCGGGGTGTTCAGGACAGATACAAGAGACGGCGTGCGGGAGATATCATAGGGGTCTGGCGTCCAAGCTGGTGATGTCTCTTCCATTCCCCAGCTCAAAGACTGTCGGTTGGTGCTGGAGGTAAAGAAGGTCAAGTTGAAGCTGAGTCGAAGCCGAACCTGATCAGTCCGGAAGTCGGTCTCTAAACCGGTCCGCACTTGCCGCGCCCTGAGCGCCATCGCGCATTTTGTTGCGCATGCGCCATGGCTCACTAAGCGCCTGCTAAGCGCGATTTTGGCTAAGATGGTCACTCATGTTTCCCGGATGCCTACCAACATCATCTTGTAAATTCCCTCGACTTGAATCTATCTCTCCGGCCTTCAGTTCGGCGGCCCGGCCCAGATTCTACACATGAGATAGCCTATAGGTACTCCAGGTTCCAGAAGTCAGCCCGTTGGCGTCATTTAGTCAGCGATGGATTACAACTTGAAATCGAAGAATTTTTTGGGTAACGGCGTGCTAAGGCATATGGTATCAGATATCCTGATGAATATTTGTTATATTTCGAGCTTTGTAAATACTTTGTGGTACGTTCGAAGTGCTGTAGATGGCATGTAATCACAATCATCATCATGTCAGCGTATGTTCAAATTTGAGAGTGATACGCAATGACAACACGAGCTGCTAAGAACGAATCCCGCGCTATGCATTAGATGTACTTAGTTAGGGGCACGCGGCTCATCGCGTATGAAGTCAACATTGGGGTCTTTGTAATCTATTATAAATAATCTCATCGGTTTACCAATTCAAATCAGTAATACAAACTCAGTCGTACCAGCCCTCTAACGCGCCTTCAGAGTTCCAGCAGTGATTACAAGTCCCTCCTACGTTCATTGTAGGATATATAGCATCAACATAATCGTCCAAGATCTACCAACAAAAAGACAATGATTCCCTCCAAGCCCATTATTTTCTACGACTTAGCGTCTCCCCTACGTGCCACCTACGCACCCAACACCTGGAAAACGCGGTACGTCCAGATACTCTCGAACGCGCAGAACGAGACGTAGCTAATCATGACAACAATCCATATGGCATAGATATGCATTGAACTTCAAACGCGTCCAGTACAAAACCGAATGGGTCGACGTCCCAGACGTCGCCTCCGTCCGTCAGAGACTCGGCGCGGCCCCAAACCGGACCTTCTTCGACGGCACCCCATTCTACACCCTCCCCATGATCCAGGACCTCTCCACGGGCGAGATCGTCGGAGACTCGTTCGACAACGCGCTTTATCTCGATAGGACATACACCGAGGCGACGCACACGCCCTCCTTGTTCCCGCCTTCCACTATCGGCCTTCAACGCGCGTGGAATACACAAATCGATGCCATCTTCAGCCCATTCTCCGCCCTATGCGTCGGCGGTATTCCTATGAACCCTGACACGGCAGAGCTTACCAAGGCTTCCTTCGTGTTCCGGGCGCGGAAAGAGAAATGGGAAGATTTCCATCTCAGCGATGACGAGAGAGCGACAAAACTTGCGGAGTTCAAGGAGAAGCTCGCCGGGCTGGCTGCGTTTTACCGCGATGCGGCGAGTCCCTTTTTAGGCGGGGAGAATCCGATATATGCAGATCTGATCGTGGGTGCTTGGCTTGCATTTTGTAGAATTGCTATGCCGGCGAAGGAGTGGGAGGAGGTTCGAACGTGGCAGGATGGCATGTGGGGAAAACTTGATCGCGCACTGGAGAGATACGCTGAAAACAAATAGAGAGGAAGTGGGTGGTAGTTGTTATTATAAAAAACGGATATCATAGAGCTGGCTACTTTGATTTGTTATTCGATGACCTTGGACTACAAGTTCAACGTTGAAGTTGAATTCAACTGGACAAAAATTCATATTGTTGACCGATTTATACACGCTACTCGAATCTCGTTATTATTTTTGGACATAATTGGTACTTGGAGAAAGCGGTCGGTGTTTTCGCTCCTTTTGGTTACTCAACGTGTACTTATGGAAGATGCAACGCTTCCTAGATAATCAAAGCGGCTTGGAATTGAATGCCTTTGACCCAGTAAATTTCTTTATGAACGTGGGTTCCTTTGTCAGGTTCTGATATTATTTCTGTCAAACACAATGTACGCGAACAAGTGGGCCTCATACTAAATAAATTAACAATAGAATTGACCTTCTGATCTTATCCTATTTTCGATCTGGAAAACACTGTCGAAATTGGACCCTCCGCTGGCGCTCCCGTGAGCCGGTATATATTTGTGAGATCATCAGATGGAAAGTCCGGGTTGAAGAAGAGGTCTCAGGCGAAGTACGAGCTGGTGGAGCAGTAGGCCCTCGGGGCCCACTGAAATCCAAGCAAGAGATGCAAGCCGCCGTCTTGGATGAGCATCTGTCGGGTGTATCCACGGAATATGCATTGCTCATTCAGACACCTGCCACAGACCCGGTTTGGGGGTTTCGAGTTTGGGTTTCCAACCAAATCCTTTGCCATAAGTACTCAAATAAATTATCTTATGTAGATCTTCAGTCTCTGTATATGCTCATTGTGTCACACAGTCGCACACAGCAATCACACAGCCGTGCACTGTGTAGATCAGGCGTAGATCAAGGTTTGCGGCGGTGTAAGCGTTGTGGCGGTGCCGGCGGAACCAGGATTGGTGGGCGCGATTTCGGATTGGTGGGCGCTGTTGAGGCACGATTTGGGTGCGGTGTCGTGGAGATGGATTGATCGATGTACTGATGTTTGTATGTTCCAAACAATTTAAATGCAGTTCAACGAGGTTGAGCGCTTCAAGTAAAAATGGGGACCCATAAGAGCCGTAGAAGAGGAATGCTGGCTCATGAGATAACTAGTTTGAGAGGCACCTAAGAAGCCGCTAAAGACCTACGCAGAGGCAACTTAGGCCGGGCGCCTAATGGCAGCCACATCATTCCCGAAAGTGCTTCTTCCAGGAAATCTAGTAAAATTATGATCAAACTAAGTATAACTATCCTTTCATTTCATCAATCGCAATGACTTGAAGCAGTGTGTGTTTGAAGTTTCAGTGTTCTTGTAAAATTAGACATAGATAAAGCAAGTTATAACATATAAAATGCGACTACTTCAGTGGATATCGGGTCGCGAGATGTGAATGTTGGGAAAGTATGTTATATATTTGATGTCCAAATCATGCTTCCCAGTTGATAAATCAGACCAAGCTCAAAGAACGGATGGATTTATCAGTCTTCAATTGATCCTTCGCCAGGTAGGGGTGCGCCGTGCTCTTCGGCTGGCTTATGAACTTCACAAACACTGCCACACTGGATTTTGGAGTCGATGGGCAATCATCTCGGCTGAGTGGACATCAGGTCCTCGAGATGCGCCCATCCTGATCTTGTACAGTGTGTAGACTCGATCCATCACATATTTGATGCTGAATGAAAAAGATTTACACAATTGAGCGGAGGAGAATCAGATTGACATAAAACAAGCTCGGAGTCATCATACTGCCTCGTCTACATAGCAAGGACCTCGAAAATTAGTCGAAAAAGAGTATTTTACGCATATATATAACATGGAACAAAGTATCGAAGCTTCAGTGATTCGGTATTCCACACTTCCATTCTAATTCGCTCTCAATCACGATGACAAAACTAAGCAGCATAACCCTTGATACCAAGAAGTCGGAAATAAGTAGCACCATCAACTCCTCTATGCTCCTTATGTTCGGAATGGGTAAATTCAAATTATCTCTAGGTACCTACTTTGACTAGACTAAAGAATCTGCGACAGGCATGTACACAGTGATAGTGATAGTGATAGATTATACACAGCACTGGCCCCTCCTGGGCCGCCGTGTCCCGAAGGTTATCCCGATACATGCCAGCTATGTATCTTCGCCTCCGGACCCAGAACACATTGATCATACAGAAATGTCCCTCCAGCTCTTCGCCTAGACGTCCATATGACCCCCATGCCCAAGGTAAATTAAGAAACCATTCCTGCACCACCTGTACTATTTCTCAACAGATTGACCAACCAATCCAGAGGCATAGCCGGGCCCAATATCGGCGTGTCATCAAAGATATGGAGGATTTCATAAGTAAATTTTCCGAGTGAGCCTGTAATTTCCTTATTGTTAATGAGCTCAGTATGTCGCAATCCCTCCAGTGCAATTGGATGACAAGATAGAGTTAACCTCGTCAGAGACTTTCTGTAATCTGCATTTAATATTTTTAGGTAATGTCTCAAGAGGAGGGTAATCTGTGCGGGTCCTTTGCCTTCTGGACAGTATTCCAATCTGCTGTGAAGTAAATACAGTTTCGAAGTACATTCTAGCTCTTGTTCAAGTTGTTCTTTCATTGCTTCCCTAATAGTCATTATCTAGGTGTTGATGATGTCAGACTTAATTTCGGAAAGGTCTGGGAAGTCAATGCCAAGCTCCATGCTTTCTATGACCTTAAATGTATGTCTGTGATCCAAGATTGGTGGCCATTTCTGTCAAAATATATGGAGTCTCGGAGTGCTTTATGAGCTAGATATTCTGCTGGTAATTTCATGAGACAGCAGCCTTCGAAACTTTAGTGGTGTAAGTCTGGTCTCAGTAAAGAGCACAACAATTGCGGAATTTTTTGGTAAGCCTAGTAGACGACATATAAACCCGTGCTGTATTTCTTGCTATGGGGCAAGATTGCTCTTGTTGATATCTGGGCTTATTTCTGCTCCATGGGTAAGGTGCAAGTCGAGCAGGGCCGTGTACCACGCAATACCTTCTTCTGGTGGAAGCAATCCAATGCTTGATTCCATCCTGAAGATTAGACCGGCAATCTGTCATACTTTGCTGGCTTTATATTCATAATCGGTTTTATTTAAATTAAATTAAATATATTCCATGTAGCCCCAACACAGGTATGTAAATCATCGAGCACGGTGACCTCGGGCAACTTGGCGGGATTGGCATCTGACATAGCGGTAACTCGCGCAAAAGATACCCTGAAACTCGAAGCGTAGTGGTGGGGCACAGAGGGGGAGCGACATTCGTCTCAGACTGCTCGTCGTGACTCGTCCTTAAAGGTGTGCGCGTCGTCCCCAAAACGTTCACGGGATCCACTCGATTGCTTCACTCGCGTCTCCCCAACGTCGGAAGAGCTATTTACGAGGGCCCGGATGCTGCCGATCGCGCCCGATGAGCTGCGATGAGTGCGATAAGGCTGAGAGGAGGTGGGGTGTGCACGAGTGACTCACAGACTTTCCCTGCCGTTTTGCAGATGCGTGTCTTCACCATTCAGTATAACAGTAAGGTAGAGGGTACAGGTACACTATCCCAAGGTCCAAGGGGTACACACGGGCACAGAGGATGGTGGTAGGAAGAGGAAGGTGATGGGCTGGCGCCGTCTGACGTCCACCCCTCCTGTTTTCATGTAGTTTTTGCCTCCCACACAGTCAAAAACCTCTGGCCTCTCGCTCTCTCGCACGGCTCTGTCTTAGTGGTTAAGAACAGTAGCGGAGGAGGGGTTGTGAGCGGGTTTGTGAGGATTTTTCAGAGTTTTGTGTTTTTGATGTATGTTTACATTTTGAATGCGTCATGATAGTGGTGGTTGATAGTGGTTGATGAATCATGGCTCTTCTCTCATTTTAAATACAGTTCCACAATGTTGTGCTAATACCTTTTTCTGAAATCTTGAGCACGGACGCCGTCCGTCCGTGATTTCAGGACACCAAGGCAGAGACTTGAAGCAAACAAGCCAACTGGTAAAGAATACATATTTCCTAATATGGATAATTGTGGCGCAGTGATCTACTTCGGCACCATGTATATTTACCGTAGGTATTCTGGCTTTCAGGCATTAGATATCCAACTGACCAATGTATAGTCACAAGAAGATTATCCAAACACCGCCTTGTTCCAGCCACTATTACGATACTGTTTTTGTGCAATATTATCCAAACCAGTGTCCAGTGGTATGTAACAAAATGGCAATTCGTCGACAATGGGGACAACCGGGATTCAGTTTTTGTGTCTTTATTTGATGGCCTCAATTGGACCTACCTAGCTTTGGAAATTCCGTCCTATATTGGGTTTGTGCTTGCAGATTTGCTTCTGGTGCGTACATGTCCCATAAGTTATACACATCTGTTTGATATTTAACATGCTGCAATAGTTATGGCGTTGTTTCTATGTATGGAATCGATCATTTCGCATTATATCTGTCCCATTGATTCTTGCTATCACTGAAACCGGTAAGCTCTGCGGTACCCTTGGATAGAAAACGATGAACAAGCATATTTTTAAGCATTATTCTGCACTAAAATAGCCATCCCTTTGGCATCAATACCTGACACATCAACCAAAGTGGTGGCTGCAGCATACTTTACGACCTCCGCCACTAGTTTTGTTACCACGGTCCTCATCGCTTACAGAATTTACTCTACTGCGAAACATGAAGGTGTCTCGGGAAGAAGATTCAAGCATATCATTGACATAATTGTTCAATCTGGGGCGGTATATTCCCTCTCTCTACTCCAGCTCGCAATAGCTTTTGTTTTGCCAGGGTCAATGAACATACTAAATACCAGGAGTTATGCTTTCAATATCTATGGATCAACGCTCGTAAATATCACAGCAGTATGTGTCGCATTTACATATAACGCTTCATTTATTGATCGAATGATAAACACAGGGAATTTCGACAACAGTCTTGGTCGTTCGTGTGGCCACGCTGGTGACAGATACAACCATTCCCTCAACTTCAGTTCATTTATCTGGACTCCAGTTCCACGCGTGTTCTACCCACCAGACGGCTCCTCCCGGAATAGACCGTTTACTCATTAACAACGATCGGAATTCAGTTACCGAAGAACAAGAAGTTGAAGCCAAGGTTTAAAAGAGGAGCATAGCGTCCAATATTCTCAATGGCCATTCAGTTCGTTTCCTGATTCATATGGAGTCTATTGTGTTTCGCTAGTAAAATAGTGATAGATATTTATGATCAATACCCTCGCTACGCCGACACCGCATGAGCGACTGGAAAGTACTACTATAAAATATCCGTACACGAGGAACATCAACTTCAAATTACGGAGATGAGTTAACTCACCATACCGCACACCATACCGCACGCCATTACATCATTGACGGAAACTCATTCCTAGAGGCGCCACGCCCAGCTAGAGCAGCATGCTAGAAGCCTATGCGCGACTGCAAGTCGATTAATCAATACAGGTAGCACAAATACAGCAGAGCTGTTGACGAAAGACGTACCCCAATAGCTATTGTCGTCAGTGTTTTATCTGCTCGCTCCAGACTCGCATATCGATGATCTCCAGTGTCGTCGTGCATGAGCTCCGGGCCATCACCGGCAGAGTGTTGGGTCTGCGTAGAGAAAGAAATAGAGGCGGTGATTAGTGGGGTTTCGCGAATAGCATGAGCGACTTGAAGAGTAAAAAAAAGTCGTGAGATAAGGGTCTGGTACGAAAATGGAAAAGACGAATGCGTTCAAAGGGAAAATCCTTCGAACTGACCGAGAAGAAAAGATCACTCACTAAATAATACACCCCAAGGCGACCTAATGACCCTCCTTCTCCAGTGCCCTCCTTCTCGTCCTCAAGACCCCCTCCACAAGTCAAACCTCTCCCTTCTTCTTTAGCCCCACATGACCTTCAAGTGTGTCGAATCACCCCTTGAAAGAGGTTTAGGAAGAGAACGGTTTTATAAAGTGACCCCGGGGACTTCAAGTCATTGTTCAACATCGGATGTGTGATAATTTTGTATGATCTTCACACTCGCGAACCGAACCGTATGGGAAAGTCAAAAGAGTGGATGTCTATTTCCAGAGCATTTGAGATTACACGTAGTAGGCAATATTTGGGCAATATACTAGTATATAGCAATTCGACGACAGCTCATTTGACCGCATCTTCTTCACGTTCCACGTTCCACGTTGTCAGAGCGTCATATTTTTTTTCGCATAACACTCACGGTATGGTCTACCATTTCTTCGAAAATTCCCTTTCCATGCCCTAAACCTCCTTTCGCTTTTTTCGTGCCCCTGCGCTCTCCAGCTACGTCGCAAGACCCCTTTGCCAGTGTGATTAAATCGGAGATCTGGAGGCGAGGATGAAGCAAGACCTGAGGCTGTGAGGGAGGTAGTCAGATATCCAGAGAATGTCACTGCAGTCTTCGATATGATGGCTTGGCTCGCGCAAAATAGCGGGTACGATGCAGATGATGTTTGATTTACCTCGCTGCGCAGTGTGAAAACGGTGGAAAGCGCGGACAAGTGCTGCGCAAGGTTTGTTTGATGGAGGGAGGGAGCAAGGCGGAGAAGGAAACGAAACGAATGCAAAGTATATCGCAACGTATCTAGGATGCATCAAGAGATAGCCCTATCCGAATAGCCGTTTCATGATGCCTGGCCTGATAGATCCAGTGTAATTTACTCGCAGACTTTGAAGGCCACGTGGAGGGTGAAGACAAGACAATGGTTCCCAGCCTGACATGTTCAGTATGCGCTCGTGCATCGAACAAAGGTTTGTGAGAGCAAGTTACACAAAGAGCGCCCCAGGGGCGTCGAGCAGCCCAGGTACGGTAGCACAGCACAGGATTACAAGCGCCTGCGTGAGATTGACAGAATGGAGGATACGACGTGAGTTAACCGTTACGAGCACCGACTCCGAGTGTCTTTGTGAGTGAAGGTGCAGTGACAGAGATTCGAACGAGAGCTTCGGCTCTTTCGGCTCTCTTCGGACGTTCCCGCGTATCACGGCATACGGGCCGAATCAGGCAACAGTGTGGCCGTGGAGCGTCTTGGCCTTGTCTTGATGCTGTACAACGACTACAGCGACCTGAATGACATCGACATTGCTGGCACCACTTGACCCCCACCACCGCACATTCGCTCTGAGCGAAAGCCATTCATATCAAGCAATGTTTCCTTGATAATCCTGGCGATCGAATGCTGCAAGTCGCTGCTGTCCTCGTTTCATCGATAACGCTTCCATCCATCTCGCATGTGCCGCACACGCCATTAGTACTTGTGCGGGTTGTGGAACGACGCTGACTGCAACCACGACTTCGGAGACGACAATGGTGATGATGGTGCCGTGCTGCAGGAACTACGATGTGAGTTTCCACCTGTAATACAAGTGGTACTCGAGGTCTGATCCATCCTGCAGGTGGTTTCGATGTATGTCGCCGCAGGTTATCATGCGTTGAGGTCAGAAAACGGTGCTGATGGTGCGGAAAATGACATACCATTAGAAAAAATCGGTGAGTAACCCAAATTCTGTTAGCTTTCAGCTCAACAATTGACAGAGCTATTAGCGAACGACTACGGTGGTGACGACGAAGGAGCGACATGTCGTTGGCAGGAATAGCCTAGTGTCTCTTTGCGACGACAGACAGATGCGGAGCGTCGACTTCGACCGCAGTGAGGCCTTGAGGCGGCATCCCAGTCGACCAGCGCGAATGCTGCGAGCGTTCACGTCAGTCCGTTCCAGCAGTCCCTCCCTCAAAGCGCCGCCACGGGCAAACCAGTGCGGCGGGGGGAGGTTACCATTGGCAGACATGATGTGAACGCTCTCAGCTCGAGCTAGGGTGTGCTCCACGCCGTATCATGATCGCACGGAGGCTGGCGCAGGGATCTGGCGATCGGCGAGATACATGCAGCCCACCAGGGCGGGCACTGCTCGACGCCATGGAAAGTTCATTCAGCGCGCAGGATGGCAACGTCTGAAGGCTGATAGGGCGATCAGGCTCATCTCTTTAGGTATGGTGGGATTCGAACTTCCGTCGCAGATGCCTCTCGTGCCTTACCTTCTTCTTGAGGCCCTCTGCGCTTGCGCACGCCCGGAGGGTCATTTCGGGGGTTATCTGGAAACGTCTACCGCAAAAGTCCAGTGGGTGTTATCGATTGACGACATACCTCACCTCTGGCGCCCCTTTCCGGGTGGTATCGCCAGCAGAACAATCCGTCTATTGGGGGTGGGGCGAGCTTCAGCTTACATCCGAGTACGCGTCGAGCCCCTTGAGGCGCGACGCTGCTGCCACGGCGGTGCGCCATCCGGCCGGCGCCAATGGCATGCTCAGATTCGTCCATCCATCATGTGCCACCCCCCATGTTGGCCGTTTTAGCTTTTGTTGACGCTTGCAGCGCCATCTGCTGATGATCACCATTTCCGGAGGTGTTGCGTGGAGGACGAAGCGGACGCACTTCTATTGCGCGCAGGTTGTCGAGTCGAGGTCTGCGACGTGGCTTGCTGGTGTCTGGAATGCTGGCGCGCGGGTTCGGGCGTTTTGGTTCCCAATGTTGGAGTTTCTGCGTGTTGAATGGGGCGACTGAGGTGTGCGTCGTATGCTTCTGACCACGTTGTTTCCTCTGTTCTAGAGACAGGATGGGATGTTGGTGCATCAAGCGCGTTTCGTGGATGCGTTGGCCGCTGATTCGTTCGAATTGCATTTGTTCCTAAAATGGGGGATTTTTTTATACTCTGCCCTCGCTTCTTTAGACCAATTTTGTTCGTGTTTCTCCTCGGCCTCGGTTCCTTCATAACGCCCTGCATGCGATCCTTACAAGCCGATTATTGATCCAGCCGGAATCACGAATGACGCGTCTTTTCTAAGGCAGTGGAGTCTTCTGATTCTCAAGCCTCACATTTCGCTGCCTTGCGGAGAGCGTTCTTGATACGTTAGAAGTAGACGTGTAAAATTTGATCAGCTATACACACGACGGTTCCCTACAGATATGAAAACAGCTATAGAAATAAGAGTACGTTCCATATCATTGGAAGGAAGACACAAAGAGCCTATTGTTTTCTAGTAAACCCTTCATTGAGCACGTATCGCTGAGCAAGTGACCAATACCGATTGTCGAGTATGATAAGGAACTGACAGGCGAAGCGGGGACTTGGGACTCGTGCGAGTCACATAGGTGAGGCAAAGCAATGCGATAAGAATACCAGTCCAATGAAAAACCCAACTGTGCATGAATAAAGACTGGCGATGGCGTTTGGAGGGAAACTGAAGAAATTCGTTCAACACTTAGTACTTAGTACTCAGTATTCAGCCTTGGCCGGATTCGGAGCCGAGCATCTCCGGGGTATGGGAGCAATTGATCCGACATCGGTCCGTGTGCCGTCATTGGCTGCCCCTTGGCTGCCCCCACTGATGGTGAGAGATGTTGAGCCATTTAAAGTTAAGGACTCGCGAGTCGCCCCTTGGGCCCTTGGAAAGGCTGGAGTAAGTAATGGCCAAGGCATCATCATGACATCGCCGTACAATCAGAAAGGAAGTGGACGATCTACGCCACCCAAGAGGTCTCTAGCCCAGCTTGGACCGTGAGAGGCATGATGCATGCGCTTGAGCGCTTGCAGTAACCTTGCTACGATGCAAGCAAGCGCAATTCACTCAATTTGGAGTGTACGCCTCTCGCAATCAGGGTGCGGAGAGGCGCGTGCCAACTGCACCAAGCGTAGATTTGAAGATACGTATATAACCTCTAGGTTTTGTCGTCGACCCCGTCGGTCAAGCTCCCTTTCGTAGGACCGCGATCATTTCCTGTTGATTTCATACCCAAGTCGTGCTTCACTGCATAATGACTCTCATTTCAATCAGCGGCGAGACGGGTGGCACTGGAGATAATGGTTTTGTACGTACACTGCTCTTTCCCGTGTTCCGCATCTGCGTCATATCTGATCGGCATTTCATTTGCAGAGTTGTCCAGTGCCAGGATGTGGTAGAATTTTGACCAGAAGAGATAGCTTACAGCGGCATATTAGGACGCACGACGAGAGTACCAGGCAAGTTCTTTCAATTTCTTTTATTCGGTGGAAAACTTCTTCTTTTAACGGCGTATCAATAGGAAAAGTTTCAAATGTGAGATTCAAGGATGTAACAGAGCTTTCCGGGAAATACGTGATCTCAAGGCCCATATAAAAAGACAACATGCTCTCGAGGCCCATGTGAACAGACAACAGTACGTGATTTTTTTTCAGTTGTTGAACGGACAACACACTGATTTGCGCTTTCTTTATCGTGTCCTGCTCTAGTTTACATGTCCAACAGAAAGTCCAAAAGAAAGAAAGAAACCTGCCAGTGAGATTTATACAATGCTGGATGCTTCCTCCTGATGCACCTTCTCCATCGAACGACGTTTATGAACAGGATTCAGAAGACGGTCTTCAAGGGGATGCGCTCAATGCGCAACGCCCCGTGCTCGCCGATAATGCTGGTAATGGATCCAAGAGCTTTTGGAACGTTGTCATGGATTAGCCTTAGTGCAACTTACTCGTAAATTTTCTGGGAGAGCGTTGAGCTTATAATTAATACAATGAACTCTATCTACTTGGATCTCGCAGTCTGTGAGTATTGCCACTTCACCTTCCGCGGGGGTGGCACACAAGCAAGCGCTATGGCCATCTACAAATATTCTACATTCCGTACACATTTCTCAATTATAATACGACTGTGCCACTCCGCAACTGGCAAGGTAAGTCACCTCAGGTCAGGCGCCTACCCGATTTAGTATGTGCGCCTTTGCTTTCTTACCATATACGATGCCGATACTGGCACAAGCGCAACAGACGCTTGGAGCCACTTGTCTACTTTGCTTCGGAGGGCCTTGTGTTTTGTTATATAGAGCGAGCGCCGCAGTTGACAACGTTCTCAATCCCGCCAACCTCTCACCTTGAACCATTGTGTGAATAAATCGGCACTAAAACCTGAAATACATGCATCGCCACTCGACCGCGATGATAACTCAGAGTCGAAAGACTGTCCGCTACGTACGTGCTCCGCAAGCGCCTCTAACTTCGCTCGCTGACTTCGCGACTCGTGTGCTCTGCTATATTACATTCATTTTGAACAGCAGTGTCCCGTGAAGGATTGCAGCGCGCTGCTGGTCCCCTACCCGACGCGTCTGAGATGGCACGCCATGTCGCACGCCAAGCAGAGCGCCAAAGCTCAACGGAAGCCTCATGATAATACCAGGCAAGTGCCCACATCTACAACGTTTTCGCGCTTGCATTCCTCTATGATCTTTGTCTTCCGTGCAATTATTTGGATTGTCGCCATTCCTATTTTATCATACCTGCAACGTTATTAACTTCATTACTTAGGCAGAGACCCTACGTAGTCAGATGCGGCTTCCCCGACTGCCCGCACGCCCGCGCGAATCTGCTCGGCCTCGCCGTGCACAGGCGCACGGCGCACCCGGGCTGGGTGCCACCGCGATCCTTGGCACCACGTCGCACAAATAAACCCACCGCCAGCTTCGTCGCACAGGCAGAGAGGAAATACAGGTCCATCTTGCCTGCGCCTGCGCCTTCCGTGTCTAGTTATGTGGGGAGCAGGATTGGGGTGCGGGGCATGGACGGAGGTGTAAGTGGAGAGGCAAGGAAGGATAATGATGTGATGGATATGGATAGGAGGTTTTGGAATGTTGTCATGGGGCCGTCGAAGTTTTTGTGAAGGGTTTTCTCTACAGAGCAATACTTCCTTTTTTCGTTTTTATTTATTGCGTTCAAATGATATCGGCATGCGATACTGAAACAAATGAAATCAAATGATATTCGGAAACAACTGAACAACTGGGCCTTAGACTGATCCAACCACTAAGTGCGTGCAGATTCGAGGTCGCTTCCGGTCGTTTGAATTGCGATTATTTTCTCGAACTATCTCGCGTCTTTCTACACATGAATTATATGCATGTACAAACGCGAAGCCCGACTAACCAATCACCACGCGTATCTTCCGCCGTCGACACTGTGGAACTCGCCCCCGTCCTTCTCGCGCGTCGACGCCGTGATGATATCCACCAACAGGCCAGCGGCCACCGCAGGCGAGCGCATGACGGTCTTGAAGAACTGCGCGAGCTGACCGCTCGCGTCGAAGGACGCCACTTGTTGCGCTGTTTCCCATTGCTGTCAGTTCACATGTCGCGCGCCAAAAAACATGTAACATAGCAGCACGCACCCAGTTCAACGCGGCCTTGCTCGCGGCGTACGGCGACAAATCCAATGCGTTCGGCGACGTGAGGTCCAGGCTTCCCGCCACGGAGCTGATGGGGACGAAGCGCGGCAGCGCGCTGGCTTGGGGCAGCGCGCGGACGGATTGGAAGAGCACGATGGGGCCGAGGACGTTGATCTGCGGATGGGGGTCCGCGGGATACGTGAGCGCTGTGGATGTGCGCTGCGGGAATAGCGGAAGCGAAGTAACGTACCGAGAAGTGGTTCGTGAATTGATCGATGGGTGTGTCGTGCACCTTGCCCATGTAATTCGTGATGCCTAGAAAAGCGACGTGCATGATCGAAGGTCAGTCATGTCATTGTAGGTCACGGCACTACGAGGAGACTCTCACCAGCGCTCGCAATAACAGTATCGATGCGCCCATACTTCCGCCGGATCTCTTTCGCAATGGCTTCGTTACCTTCTTTGTCGCCTGCGACATATTTCACGATTTCGATCCGCCCTGGATACTTGGCCGCAAGTGCTTTAAGTTGGGAAGCACCAGATGGATCGCGTGCGCCGGCATAGACGACGGCGGAGGGGTCTCTGGAAGCAACAGTATCAACGAGGGCTAATCCTTAGCATCGAACGGTAATCTAAGTCAGTGGATCTTCAGGTAAAGGGTAAAACGACGCACCTATCCCCCTCGTCGCTCCCGTGATGAGGTAGATGTGGGCTGCAGATTGAGACATAGGTTGGTAAGTTTGTAATGTCATTTTGGCGTACAACGCACGATGGTATTTATACCCAGTGTTCTATTCGCAGGCGCGAGTCAGAGTACATGCTGGAAAGTAAGCGGTCTGCGTAGATTGGTAAAGATGGTCACGCACCTTGTTCTGAACTCAATTGAAACTGCAACTGAGTGGCCTCGGAAAGAAATCTTCCTGACAGTTCTACTGGAACAAGGTTTGGACGATTATCAATTTATAATCATGGCGTCTTGATACGAATCTAGCTATGAGGCCACGCGGAGGGGGAATCTGTCTGGAGTCATATAATATACGGTTGCGGATGGAAGGAAATGAGGTGCACTTAAGTGGGAATTTATGTGCGCTACCATTGAGGCGAACGAAGTACGCGTACCGTCCGCCAGTTGCAAAACAAACCCCAGAATAATAAACAAGTTAGCGCAGAGGGTTGACCAAAGGATATTAGGTATAATCAACAGAACAAGTCAATCACTGTGAAAGCTCTGCATCGTACATGTCCATTGTCGTCAAAACACATTCGAGGGCAAAATCGAGGACAAGATACAGCAGCATGAAGTCCCGGATTGACACATGGGCGTGTGTATGATTACATCGAGGAGGGCGCAAAGGTCATGTTGGGGTCCAGACTCCAGTCAAGGAAGACATGCGCTCGCATGCGCAAGTCAACGGTAGCAACGACGAACTTCTCGCGCGCCAAAGTGTATATCATTCGCCTTGACATATCCGCTCACAGAGGCTCAGATCTCAGACGTTATCACAGATCGCCCATTTCTCGGTCCAAACCTAGTCCCCGTCACCCGTGTGGTCGTCATTAGCGCTTAGCACGCACTACACGCCCATCAACCTCGTTCTGCCCCAGCTTCTGTTTCCTTTCAGTTGTCCCTACCAGCAGCGCAGATTGTGTAGCAGCAGTTTTCTGAGATTTCCATGAGCATCCGTACGAGGGTCAGAATTGCAGGAGCGGCCAGGAAGCAGCGTCTCAGCCGCCAGCGCAGCGAGGTGAGAAGAGTCATTGACAAGGTCCGTGCGCGTGTAAATAACATTTACGGCTCCGCTCTCGTTGCCCCTTGCCTGTTTTGGGCAGCGGGGATTGCTCTGCAGCCTCTGCTCAAAGACTCGAACGGCACACTAACGGCACCCTACCTCGTGCGGTCCCGAGAAGAAAGGGGCGGTGCAGGTAAAGCCTTGGAGCTTGGAGCTTGGAGGATGGTCGGGACACAGTACTCACATCCCTGCCGAGGCATGCCAGTGGTACGCGTCACCCCAGGCCGACGAAGTTTAAACATCAGCAGCCTCCGAATTTATAATGCTGAACGTGACTAGACATACTCTGACATACTACTGCGGCAGAATTTCAATCTGAGGGCATCTATTCACATGGTGCACGATCTTCTACTGATAACGATGGTTCAGTTCCATCACCGTTTAGCAACATGAATTCGATATAAAATCATTCGTTCTCCGTACCCCTCAACACCAACATCCTTCTATCAGCCATGTCTGGCCAAATTTATCTCGTCGCAGGAGCTTCGCGGGGCATCGGTACGTACGTCCACCGCACATCGCCCCTTATCCCCTATCCACTCAATTCACTTTCAAACTACATACACCTTACCGTACAGGCCTAGCCATCGTCGACGCGATCGCGTGCAAAGACCCCTCTGCCGTCATCTACGCCGGCGTGCGCGATCCCTCCGGCGGCGCCGCCCAGCTCGAGGAGCTGGTGGGGAAGTATCCTGGGCGCGTGGAGATCGTGAAGTACGTCGCCGGGGACAAGGAGGGCAACGACGCTGTTGCGGCGGAGATCCAGGCGAAGCACGGCCGTGTTGATACGGTGATCGCCAACGCTGGTGCAGTTCCGATTCAGATGTTGTCTCTTTGTTTTACGGTGGAGTTTGACTTACGTTTCCTTGATATCTACGGTTAGGTATCGCGAACTACACGGGAAAGCTCCACGAGACGCCCGTGGACATCTTCCAGGAGCATTTCTCCGTACGCCCCCCCTTTCTCTCTCTCTCTCTCAACACAAGACCCACGAAAAAACTCACGCGATGAATGATAGGTCAACGTCCTCGGCCCCATCGTGCTCTTCCAATCCGTGCGCGACGCGCTGCACGCCAGCGCGCAGCCGCGGTTCGTCCCCATCAGCTCCGGCGCGGGCAGCCTGGGGTCCATCCACGCGGGCAGCCTGGACAAGGCGGCGTATGGCGCCAGCAAGGCCGCGCTGAACTGGGCTACGAGGAAGATCCACTTCGAGAACGAATGGCTAGGTGTGTGCTATTTAGTTAGGGGACTCTGTCCATGTGAGGAGGCCGCGCTGACGCAGCGCGCAGTGGCGTTCCCCCAATGCCCTGGGCCGGTGGAGACCGATATGGGTACGTGCCGTGTCCTTCCTTTTGCTTCTTCTCCCGCAACCTCGACGGCTCACATTCACACTGCGTGTATGCAACCTTATAGCGAAGCTCGTGTTGGCGAAAAACGACGTGCACAGCGAGCGCCTGCGGAAGATCATCCGCCAGCCGAACGTCGCCGCGGGTATCCTGGTGGAGATCATCTCTACGTCTACGCGCGAGAAGGACGGGGGGGAGTTCCATAATATAGAGGGGGCAGGCATCTGTGGTGATTCGTACTGCTTGGTCTGCGTCGGATGTGTCGGTGTGCACTGAGGGAGCTTTATCGCTTGGTAGGAATGAGTTCGTTTTGGAGAATACTTGAGAGTACCTATATCGTTGATATTTTGAATCTTGTGATACGTAGGAACGACCCACTTGTGGACTCTCCCTGAAAAAGGGGATTTCCAACCTCGTGCAAGGCATGTTCGTTACGATAGCGTATTGTATGTAGGATTAGTATGTGTACAATCCGTACACCATTGCGAAAAACGCAACATAATCCACCTATAGATTCGCGTAAATAGCATAGAATCCCCGCCTATGCTATCGAATCACAAACTGGATGCTTCGTCGAGGCGAACGGGCGTAGATACAAGAGTGTGAGGTTCCAATCGCCTTGACTTGTCTATCGCATACGTTCCAGTGAGTCCGTGCACAGACGGTGAGCGAGGTAGTAACACCAATAATCCGCGCATAAGCATGTCAATATATCAGCGTGGTGGCGGGAGACTCATCTACTCACCACCTTTTCGCATCTGTACTCCTGGATCCAGATTCACGCGTCGAACCCCGGCCACCAGCGCCGACCATGCGTCCCTCCCTCCCTCCATCCCTCCACACGCCACACGCCCGCCCGCCCGCCCGCCCCTCGTCGGCGACGCACCAGCGCGCAGACCAGCCAGCGTGCGGAAGGGGCCAGAGGACACCATCCACGTCGTGCAGCGCGGGGAGCGCCTTCGTGCGCTGGCTAAACCGAGTCCGTCTGTCTGTCTTCACGCCGATGACCTTCTAATGCCAGAACGCGGTGGACCCTATCAGTCAACCTGCCAGCAGCCTCGGGACGTATGTTGACCTGCCCTCCGCATTCTGCGCCCGGCGCCCGGCGGCGCGGGGGGTGTTCGCGCGCATATGTGGAGAGCGGGTGTCCCGGAGGGCGGCGGGTCGCAGCGTGTGCGGGGCGGGGCGTGTCCGCGCCGCGCCGCCCCTTGCGGGCGGAGGAGGAGGGGTCGGGGGTCGGTGGACGCGCTTGGTGGGGTGAAAAAAGCCGGCGGGGTGCGGGGTGGGTGGCGCGTCCAGGGAAAGGGGGCAGGCGTGGGGTCTGGGATATGCGCAGTGCGAATTTCGCTGGCGTTGGCGTTGGCTTTGGTAACTGGGATGCGATGGCTATGACGAGATGGCTGGGTCGGGGATAGGACAGTTTATTGTCGTCAAAACATAGCGAACCGCAACAAAGGTGTCTATGTGGTAGAATCGATATCAGTCGGAATTCCCCCGCACTGTGGTATAGGAACCGCAGCCATACATATAAAGCGCTCGGCGCTCACCGCTCATGTCTCTGTCATACCGCTGCCCACCGCCATAGGACGCGTCTGGCATCGCGCTTCAAGCACTGTCAAGCAGGCGCTGTATGATACAACGCCAATATTCGCATAGAGAGCGACAGGACTGCGGCGTACAACCTGCACATCTGACGCGTTTCCACCACCGCCAACTGTCCACCGTAGCGCTCAACGCCACGGCTTGCACATTGACGAACACAGCATTCTCCTCGATTGGGTGTATCTGTGGATCCGGGTGGCATGGGACTGGATGGGAGCTGGATATTAATGGTTGCTGATAGTGATATCGTTACGAGAGGCCCCGAGAGGGGCTGAGCGTGCCGATCTGATGGAAGCGCGCGGTGTTGTGATGTCGGGACGCGGAGATGTTGGTTGGCGCACCAGCGAAGATGGTCTGCGCCTCCCGGAGGACGTGGATATGGGGCGTCGTGGGCAGGTTCTGTGAACGCGTTTTATAGATTGGACAGGTGCGGACAATAGAGTTGGAGGAGAAGGGAGAAAAAGGGGATTGAGCGTGCGAAGCTTGGCGGAGGCAGGCCAGGCACAGAGCATGTGACCGCCATGTGCCAGTTTTTGCAGCATTGGACCCGTTCTGGGACCTCGACGGCCACCTTTCCTTCATCTCGCTACCACCACCACCATCTCCTCCGCCATCGATTCCGCCCCCGCCATGCGCACTCTCTCCCATCTCCTCGCCCGCTGCACATCAGCGTGCATCGTCCTCGCCTTCCTCATCTCCCGAGTCTCCGGTAAGTCTCCGCCCGCCGTCCCTTCCCCGCCGCCGCCCTCACCCCCCTCGCAGCCTCGTATTTCGTCATCACCGAGCCGCAGGCGCAGACGCAGTGGGTCAACGGCGGCTCGTATCTCGTGTCGTGGTCCAAGGGCCTGCTGGACGACGTCTACGGGTTCGACGTCGAGCTCACGCGGCTGAGCAACGACGGCCTGACGCTCGTCGCCATGAACGGTGCGTGTCCCCCGCCTGCCTCCCTTTACCCCCCGCACCCCACTTAGCTTCGCCTTCTCTCTTCCCCTTCACCTTCCCCGTCCTCTGCCTCCCCTTGTGAATGCTCAGTCCCCGCCACCCAGGGCAAGCTCAACATCATGCTGCAGAACGTGCCCGCGGGCGACGACTACTTCCTGCTCTTCATCAACTCGACGCACGGCGTGATGCACGCGACGTCCCCGCGCTTCGCCGTGCTCGCCGCGGGCGCGTCCGCGAGCGCGGCGCCTGCGCTCACCGCGGCCCCGGGCGTGCCGACTGTGACGGTTAGCGGCGCGCCGAACCCGACGATGCAGTTCGCGACGACGTTCCCCGCGCTCCCGAGCCGCGGCGAGCGGGTGCGGCCCCTCGGCGGGGGCGCGCCGTGGGTGTGGGCGGTCACGGGGCTCGGGGTGCTGCTGGGCGCGGGGTGTGCGGTGGGATGGTGACCCTGCCCCTGCCCCGGACCCGATCTGGACCTAAAACTACCCGCGGTTTCCCGCCTTCCTCCCGGATTTCCTGGCTTTATCATTGGTTTTATTGCCTCCCATGGACATGGACACACTCCGTACGGACGCTTGCATAACGAATACATATTAATTATTTCATATTAGCACCTACCCCCACCCACCACCACCACGGACATCGCCCCATAGAACAATTCCCCTCCCGATCCTTGGCTACTGCCCCAGCATACACCACCCCCCTACCCACGCACCCCCAACCCCCACATATATACACGCCTACATTACTCCTCCCACCCATCCCTTTCGACTGCGCTTTCCGCCTTCCTCGCGCTTTGTTGCATTCATTCGGAATCTCTTTGTCGGACATACATACATACCTACCTTTTTCTTGTGTTTATTCTTTCTTGGGGTTCCGTTTGCGCTTTTTGACTTTCGTTTGGGTACCGCCTTCGCACTTAATTAGGGAACTGCAATGACGATTTTGGGATATAGCGTGTCGTGTGCGGCGTACTCTACGCACATCACTGGTCTTGTCTCCGACGGAGCACCGGGTACCATCTACCATCTCTGTGTGGCATACGTGCACGCAAGCTGCTAGAAGCTGCTACGTTAGCTCTGTTGTGGCAGGCCGAACGTGGTGCGGGCTTGGATGCCCGCACCGCAGGCTTGCCGCAGACCATCGGTACTACTCAATGCCACACCACACCACGTTGCGCGCGCCGCATCCTGGCATCACACGCGTGGCTCGGAATAGAATAGAACGCGGGCCAAAGTATTCTTATCGTCGATCGCTATCTTGGAGCTCAGGTGCTGGCCAGGATGTGGCATCAGTGGCACTGACGGACCGTGATGATGCGCGCGGTGGTGCAGGGTGGTGCTACGGTCTTTGCGTCTGGCTGCTGTGCTAATTTAGCGCGAACCTAGCGAAGTAACACCGTTAGTGCTTCGAAGTTCGACGTTGGACTACGTTGGAGCGCCAGCGTGGGGTGGGGCTGCTATTCTAATTTTGGTCGGGACGTGCCCCGTCCTTCCCCCTTGGGGTAGTGCTTCGAAGTTCGACGTATGTAGGCCGACGTTGGAGCTGCTTATTTTGGTGGGACAGTGGTGGGACTTGGCCGATTCTCAGAATCTGCTCCCGTTATATATAAACTGAGATTGCCGATGATCATGATCATCGCGTGCGCACTGCTCGCTGTGCGCCGCTGTGCGTCGCTGCTTGTGTGGATGACGAGGCCGAGGATAGGTGGTGGATATTGGGTGGCTAGGTCGCTCGACGTCGGCGCCGTGCGTGGCGTGTAAACGACTTCTTCTTTGAGTGTGCTTTAGAGAAGGAGTGTGCCCTTGCGGCCAGTGGAGCTACGGTGACAGAGGCGTCGACGGCCGGCGATGGCTGTCAGGTATTTTTTTGGTTGTGTGTACATTACTACATACACTGTAAGTATGCATCAACCGTATTTATTGGCGGTAACGAGGGCTATCTCCCCTGGTTCTGCGGCTCCACGAAGCGAGAGATGCATTCGCGGAGGGGTATGGAGAGAAGCCTGAAGCCAAACGCGAGTTCCTGACAAAGCCGAGTGTATTGGGTGACATCATACTACATACGGCGGCGGGATGGGGCGACATGCAGCGGAGGCGTTTCTGTCGGATGTTCAGATCAGCTTGGATTGGATGCTCAGTGCTCATCCTCTATAGCGCACCATCGCCCGCGTCGCATACTTATACGCGATTGACGTTACAATCTCTAGGTTCTTGATGTATGTGGTGGAGTGGATATCGCTATCATTATCATTATCAGGAAATTTTTCGGGGGGTCGTCTCTGCTGAATTTAACGAAGGTGTGTCGTTGGTAAGGCAATCTATTTATCAAACTACCGCCGGCGGGCTATGGGCTTGGCGGGGCGCCTTTCCTTGGTCTGAGGCGCGGAGACCGAAGGAAGTGGTGAACACGTCGAGCCATGGACTTGCAGCTGAGGAAATTGATGTTTTTTGTTCAGTGATGTTGGCCCTTGGGCGTGCTAGCGCTCGCAGCAGCTCACTGGATCTCAGGGTCTGCGGCGACGGGCTTACCGAACGTTTGTCGACAAAGCTTGAAGATGGGAGCGCTGATGTCATGTATGCAGTGAACGCATGTCAACTCATCGCCTTCACGACCCAGCCTGGTCAGTACATGAAAGTGCGGGTGGCACTTTGGTGTTCGTTGATAATCAGAAATATACTTACGCACAAACTTGCTCACTCTTGACCCAAATCAATCATGGAAAATGTCGATCATTGATATCCTTATGTGCAGACGTATCAACCCTTTGATAGACGCTGATATACGGTGTCACACATGGCGGCGGATCACTAATCATTCACACTATATTGATGTATTTTGGCTGCTCGCAGGAAATGCGCTGTACAGGGATGCAGCTAGCGTGCTCGTGTGCAACTTGGGGAGTGATGGAATGGATTCAAAGGCGAGCAAAGGAATATTTGCATGCAGTGACGTAGAGCGCGACATGGACATGGAAGCGCGGTTCATCATTCGGTATATCCAGAAGCCAGCCAACAGGGTCTTTTGTGAAGAAGATTCAAAAACGCCTCGATGTTCTCGCTCATTCAAAAGCATTACCTTCTCTATCGTTATTGGTTCAGTGAGAGTGAGTTTTGTTGCGCCTGGGACAACTGACGTCCTGAACACACGCGACGCTGAGCTCCGAAAGTATGCAACAGCCATCAATTTCTCGCTCGGTACGCGTCCATTCCATAGGGAATGTCGGCACCATGTTGGTTGCTCGAGCTACCCTTCTTGCTTCATGATTAGACGCCACCTTCCCCCATTACTGCAGCCCATTTATCAGGTCTTCAATTCCATAAACATTCCATTTACCAGATAGATACCCCGGAGGGCAGTGAGATCACTCGTACCATTAACATTGATGGAATTTCCGTTCACGATGGGGTGCAAGTTGGAGGAAAAGTTGAATAAATGCAAGAGCGGCGGTCTAAATGTACAAATGTCGTATTTTATGCAGCTGATATCTGATATGCAATTCCATTACAATCGTCAGTACTTTTCGCGGCACTAGCACTTGGACAGAAACTTAAAAAGTCAAAAGCATGGAATACTGGAAGTTCAAGCTGTTCTCGCGAGATATGGGAGATTGGTGACCAGTGTAATTTGAATATAAATTGAATTACCATTCCAATCCAATACCAATCTATAAGTCTTCAAGGATTCATTGAATAGGAGAACATTCACTGAACGATGAGAGCTTGAATGTCTATCGCTTCCATGTTATGATATTCATTATCATTGTCATTTGGGCAGGCGAAACGATAGAGAAGAGTATAAGTAACGCATTAAACTTACCTATAGGATCAGCACTTCAACAAAGTACTATTCGCTCGGTGAGGTTTTTCCACTTGAATGCGTCCTCTGCCATCGCGCCTAGAAGATACTGACCCCGCTCAATCTCTAGATCAATCGTCGAAATATGCATTTCACCAAGTTCATCACCGCCTTCTTCGTCGTCGCCGCCACCAGCGCCTTCGCCTCGCCCTCGTTCCGCCACGAAAACGCCGAGCTCACCGGCGCCGGCGGCATGGACATGGACATGCAAGGCGGCGGCTCCTTCCACCACCACGGCCACGGCGGCCACGAAGACGGCTCCCGTGCCTTCGACTCCTCCGACGCCGCCGACATGGCCGCGCCGCCCGCGGAGCAGTTCTCCGAGGCGCCGGAGAGCTCGCTGCAGACGGCGAGCCGGATGTACTGCTGGTACGGGCGCTGCCTGCACCGCCACTACCGCTGGCGGCGCTGCCCGTGGGGCTCGCGCCCCGTGCGCTACGTGTGGTGCGGGCGCGGGTACTGGTGGATCCGCGCGGTGTGCTGCCGCTACAGGCACTGCCTCACGGGCGCCGCCGACGAGGCGGAGGTGGATAGCTCGGTCAATGAGATGGAGGGCAACGGGTTCGAGCACGGGTCTGAGGGAGAGCAGAGCCGCATGCACTGATGCGCGTCCGCCTGGAGGAGCAGAAATTGGGTTTGGAAGTCTGGGTTTGGATGGTGTTGAGAGACAGAGTTGGTATTTAGAATCGTTTGTGTTCGTGTTCGTAGTCCACAGTTTGATGGCAATTGTGATCGATGCCGTGCCATTTCTTGTTGATTCTGCGACTGAAAGCGAAACGCAATCTGTGATAATGTTCGACAAGGAGAAAGAAGTGTTTCATACTTTGAGCGCAACCGAATCAGCGTAGAGGATACCAAATCTCTCCAGACAGCGAGAACATGTTTCCTGTCACTCCTTGGGTCAGATCACACTAGATGGTGAGGGTGAACATCAGAACCACCGCGGCACGACCAAGACGGGGCGTTCGATGAACTACGAAAATGTTCAGATATTTCACATGTCCGACGGAACGGAGTAGGATGTGAAGATAAGGAATGGGCCGATTCCAGGAGATGTCGCATGAACAGATGCATGACTCTCCGGCCACTGGGCAGGTAAAAATGACGGACGAGGCTCAACATCGACAGTCAGATCGCAGACTCCAAGAAGTTCATTAAGAGAGTTTTTTGACGTCGAAAGTAAGAAATGTACAACAAGGAGTATCTTTACTAGACAAAGACGACATAAATCCATCGACAACGTAGCGAGAAAAAATCAACACACGATTATCATCCAAAAACTGTAGACCTTCCCAACCCAATCCCACGCCATCCATCGAAAACGCAACCAACACCCCAATACAGGGAACAGAGAGGACGGTCGAGAGCAAAAGAAGAGGAGGAAAGGCCGCCATCAGATCCAAAAGGCCCGTCCCTTTGTTGTAAACAAGGTATGCGGTGCCGAACGGGCGAGGTCAGCGCCGCCTGCGCGCCCCGGCTCGCGCCAGGGCAGCGCGGCTGGCTCATCGCACTGCACCAAACTGGGTATCGTCATGGGCGGTTATTGATTGTGGAAGAATCAGAGCAGAAGGTAGGGCGTGGGAGCGACGGGTTTTTATATGCGCGGGTGCGTTCCCACGAGGCTGGAGGTGCACGGACCAGTCACGTTCCAGTTTTCTACCGTCCGCGCCCGTGGCATTGGTAACTCTGGATGAGCCCAAGTATAATGGCTCAAGGGACAACCGTACTAGGAGATCGCGAGGCGTCTTCTTGGAGTAAATGTCTCGTGGCTGACATGTTATAATCTGAATTGTAATGATCTTGTATTGAGCTCTAAATGATTCGATGATCGATGGTAAGAAAATATAGACTGCGTAGAGTAAACTAAGTAGAAGAATGATAGAAGCGCTCGCGCACTAGGTCGCGGCAGGGGAGTTGAAAGATAACGAAGATATGGTACAATGGGTTGTTAGCTACAGAGTTCGCTGGAATTTAGAAGAGGGAATACAGCAATGAGGATAGAGCCTGAGAAGAGGGAAACCGAAGGAGGAGACAGAGAGGATTCCAAAGTTGAATGAGTAGGATGAGTGAATGCAATGATATAAATAGAGAGATAAGTATAAAACCGTCCGTTATGCGATGCAATCTATAAATGTGAATGAAGAAATGTTCAACAGAGACGAATGATGGATAATGCGCGCAGCCGATGCATACGGTGAGAAAAGTGCAAGCCCGACAAGAGTTAGAGATAATTCGACGCGTCGAGGCTATCGGGAGACGCGGAAACACTCCAGCTCGGGTCGAAGTAGCTGAAGTCTACGTCTGAAAAGCCCGTCGGGTTCACAGACGGAACGGACACGTCATCATATAAGAAGAAGTCATCGCTATTCGGGTACACAGGAGCCCCATCGACAACTGCCGGCTGATATTCCAGACATCCCTCCAGCACATGAGCACCGTACCCGGGCTCATTGGCCAGAAAAGGAACAGACGGATCCGTTGAATGCAAGCCAAGGTCAAACGCAGCGACGTTCCAGAGCTCGTGTCGAGAGTCTGACAATGCGTTTCCGAGTCCGTAAGCAGGGATGAAGGGAGTAGACGAGGGGTTCCAGCACTGCTGCGTGTAGGCATCTTCTTGCACCGGAATAGTGGGCAATAGATCTGCACACGCGACGTTGATATCGAACGAGGGACCAGAGAAGAGCTCCAGAGGCATGGAATCGAAGTTGGAGCACGGAATGTGGTCCGACTGAGATATCGCGGTGTAGTAGTCGACGGAACTTGACGGCGATGGAAGTGGGGCGATGGGGAGATCAGAGCCGAACTCACAAAGAACATACTCCCAGGGAGCGGCAGGCGTTGAGTCGGAGACAGAGCTGGATGGGACAGAGGGGGACAGAGTGCGAGCCAGTAGGAGTGCCCTCGCAGCCCGATGTGTGAGCCTGCTCGTCTACTTTGCATGGCGCGTCGCCAGTCGGGTGTGATTCCGTGACCGGCAAGGCACCTGGGCAAGATTCGATGGCCGGGGTGAAGTCGACGTGATCTGGTTCGACAGAAGGAGCCAGGGTCGAACGGGCTTTGCGTGGTTTGGGTGAGCGGCGCGTCGACGTAGGGCCGCTGGTGGAAAAGCTGGTAAAATGTCAATGAGGGTCAAGGATCGGAACTAAAGCGTGTATCGACTCACTGTACGTTTTCAATGTGGATCTTCATATTGGATTTCTCCGTCATAGAAGTGCTACATATTGGGCAGGACCATCGTCTCCTAAGGTAAGGCGCCGTGAGCAACCGACCGATGACGGCAAAGAGAGATTGACTGACTCTTTGATGTGGATTGCCGCCAGATGACGTTTTACGTCGGCGTGACGAGACAAGGTAGTCGCGCATCCTTCTACAGGGCAAGCCTGGACAAAAGAAAGACAAGAAGGTATCAGTACAAAAGACAACAACAATAACGGAACAAGAGGTATGGTACGCACGTGACGAATGGCAGGCATGGTCGGAAATAGATTGATGGGGAGTAGTTGTGGATAGGAGGCGCTCTGGGACGCGTTCGCGTGAAAGGTTCGCGAATTGAGGACGGGAGGGAGGAGCTCGGGATGTTCTATAGAGGCAAAAGCGACGAATGTCGGGGAGGATGGGGGGTGCTTTGGGCCCCGCCCTGCTCGAACTTATACCTCTCAAAAAACAGTTGGATTGGTTTTGATGGCATTCAGTTTATTCCCTCTTCTGTCGAGAGACTGCGTTTTCTACCATGTTAAGGAGGAGGAGGAGGAGAAATACTATAGTCAGGTTTACCGCCGGATTGGCCAAGACCTGGTTTTTGTTTATTACTGCGTTTGGTAGAGAATTTGGGGCCGAGCACAAGACCTGCGGGCTCGGGGCGATGACAATTGGTCGCGATCGACGTTTTGGGCCAGTGGCTTGCATTAGCCGAGTCGCTATGTCTTCCTAAGGAATCGTCTTTGTTTTGATACGTTGCCACTCATCGCGTCCAACTATATAACGCTCGAATTGACTCGGAGAGACATTGTATGAGTCCCGCAACTGGTGTAGACGTTAATACTCAAGCTCAGGTATCTTAGCGCCCGCCTGTCATACCAATTAATCACATTAACGCAGGGTCTCTATTGACTACCTTGTGTTTGACGCTCATTCAGCAAAATGAAAATTTACCTTCCTGTACAGCTAATACAAACGCAATGGATGTATAACCCTACACTCGGACTTATAGTGCCACTCGCCCGCACTGCAATCCGGCAGCAGGAATCAGCAGGATGCCAGGAATATTCGACTGGAATGTTGCTTGATTTATCGATTAATCGAGATTAGATTCCAAATTGATCATCTGACACGACGTTGATCAGTGGCTCAGGCGAGCGAGCGCACTGTGATTAACCGCTCAGCGCTCTGCATCCACTCCCCGAGCCTCGACGCAAGCTGTGTTACGCGTTTTTCTCCGTCAGATGTGGAGGGTGACGTAGCGCAAGTGGCTGCACGAACGAGTGGCACTGCGTACTTGCCGCATCCAGGAATGTCGGTGAGCGCTTGAAAGTCGAACACTGAGCGGTGGCTGCAGGGCTCCGACTGAGCCAGATTTATTTCCTTAGGTCGATGCATCTACAACACAGATTTCGACCTCATGTGCTTCACAAGTAAGTTATATACGCTATGGAATCCTTCTACATAGGGGTTAGTTGAAGCACGCAAGATACTTCTGAACAGCGCACTTACCTGTTGATTGCCTTCGATGTGTTTTCGACGTCATAGATGTGCATCTGAGGCCCAGAGCTGCCCGTGCGTGTCGCTATATGTATCGTCGATATTTGCACAATATCTTCTGATTCGCCATTGGACGCTGTGAGGCCGAGACCGATGCGGATTATAACCATTGAGAATACGAGGCCCTAGTATCAATATAAGTAGAGTGTCAGTCCTTCAGTTCTCCACATCTGTTATATTATCTCAAAGAATGCACCACGTACAATGATTGAGGACAACTATAACCAAAAAAATTGCATAAGATAATTAGCTATGGGCCGTCGTACATGTCCCACGGATCAGTTATAAAACGCACTGCATCCAATATGAGATTGGTGATCAAAGACCCCGTTCCGTATGCGATAAGTAAAATGATCAATGTCGCAGAGTAAATCGCGCCAGACTCGATGACGAGGAGGAACACAGGGCGAAGGCTGTTTCCTACTAGTGTCCCTGCGCGGCGGTTAAAATACCATATCCGGTATGCGACGAGACCTTTGTTTAGCGTTAGCTTTCGAAATGCACTGTAAATGACGGAAAATTCTGACCTGTACACAGCAAGTTCGTTGCCAGCGTCGTGGTTGGAAAAAAGTAGAACCATTCGTACAGCGGCGGATTGGCAGTTGGGACGAAAGATGTCTTTGCGAAGAAAGTTAGGATACGGATATCGACGACTATTTCAGGCGAATTCCGGTTAGACTCGCATCAAGTATGCAGGAAAGGGAAAGGAAGAGTCGTACTTGCACTCCCAAACATCAGAAGGAGAGGAAAGATGATAACGGATAGTCTATCTCCCCATATCTTATAGGCGCGCCAAAGCTAGACGAAAATGGCTGGGCATGAAAGTGAATGAGGTAAAGTAGGTGACGTTGACCGACCACGAGCCCGTCCCCCAGCAAGATTTGGGTCATGAATATTGACATTTCGAAGATGTACGTGAACTCTGATAGTCGAATGAGGAACCCGTATGTCCCTCCGGGTTCGTTTCTGAGTATGATGAAGGCCTTGATAATACGTACATAGCTAACGCTAATATGCTGATGAGGGAGCTACGTGAGTGAGGAGTGGAAAACACAACTGAAGAGGCGTACCAGAGTTGCAATGAGGAACATGAGAGTTGAGATAATTATCATGCTCTTGTTTATTGAGTGGGCGCTCTGACGCTTTTTGACGAGCACCCAGCAGGTAAGAACAAAAGAAAGAATATAGACGCCTGAACGATTAATAATCAGGCATTAGGAGGTCGGGGGAATTAAAAAAAACGAAACCATAGAGAGTGCTCTCGATAAATATTGATATAAGTTTTGCCTAGCAAGATGATTGTGAGGTGAGGCGTGAATAAATTCAGACTGTTTTACCTCTTCTACCGATAGGGGCATTGTAATTGCAGATTGAGCTTGACTGTCAGTGGAAGAGTGACTATAAGAATGATTGAATATTCGGTTGCGCCCAAAGCCTTCAACCTTTGGACGTCTGTTCACGGTCAGACTGATCTGACTCCAATAAAAGAATTTCTAAGAATATATGTATGTATAACTCTGAGCGCTGATATGTATGACGACCGCAGTCAACTTATCCATGGCATTTAGCAACCACAGATACTTCCTTACACTGGGGTGTAAATTTGTTAGCATCACCCGTTTACATGCCATGTAAAATGATTTACTAGCTTGGAGAGGCTGCACTGTCAGAGGCGAACGGAATCGAGAAGAGCGCTGCGGTATTGAGCTCCGCAGCGTATTAGCTAAGGCAAAATAATACAGTACATTCGGATTTACTAGACGAAGAGGAAAAATTTTAATTGTTGAAACTGTAGCGTTTAAAATACGTATCAAGCTAGCGAATATTATAGCATTTATTCGCTTTCGCTTGCATGAAACTAGGTGGACTTTGTTTAATCAAAGCCTTACCCCTTGAATTTTGTTTAAACAGTTTAAACATTAAACAAGGACTTTGTTTAACAGACTCTTAGAGCTTTGTTTAATCTCCATGTTTCTGTTTAAACACTCGAAGACGTTTGTTTAAACACCAGATATATTTGTTTCAACACTAACTACGTCTGTTTAAACAGGTTTCAACACTAACTACGTCTGTTTAAACAGGTTTAAACACTAACTACGTCTGTTTAAACAGGTTTAAACACTAACTACATCTGTTTAAACAGGTTTAAACACTAACTATGTCTGTTTAAACAGGTTTAAACACTAACTACATCTGTTTAAACAGGTTTAAACACTAAAATTTCCTGTTCAAACACTAAGGCAGCCCAGCCCTGCACGCTAACAAAACATGCTGGTTAATGCGCGTGGCACTGGGGTTAGCCGTTGCCCTCGTCACACTTGGTGACATGATCACCAACGGCGTGCTCGCCACGTGGCTGCGGTCGTGCTCGCGCCTTAGCCGGTCCAGGGCAGGGGCTATGGCTGAGGGCCCGCAGTGTAGGGCAGGGGCAACTGGGATGGTAGGGAGGGGCGGGTGCCGAGTAATAGCGCCCATCCCCAGCATGTATCTACAAAAGGGGACACCTGCTGGTGCCATGGTTGTGCAATACTTACTCCAACTGTAACAAATAATGTGTGCAATAATCAAGTACAGTTGTAGGGAGATTTATTGCACCATTCCCCGTTGCCTGCTGCCTTGCAGGTGTCCATCCCTCCCCTTTAGACTGGTGCAATACTTCTGAATAGTGCACAACCGTTGAATGTCTTTTATTACCCGCTATGCACTCGCACCCGCATCTGATGCGCCTTTTCGTATGTTATTTCCCATGAAACTATAAATACATTTCCGTTTCTGTCTGGTCTGGCTCACTTTGCATTGGTTCGTCCTTGGTTAGTTCAATCCCGAGTCCCCTGGGCCAGTAGCCCCGCCCCCGGGCCAGTGGTCCCCGCCCCCTGGCCCCGCTGTGAGCCGCCTCCATTGCGCCTCGCATATGCATTGCTCTACTGGACTCACCAGCCTCTTTAGGTACTCCAACCGTGACGATGAACATATAACTAAATTCCTTATAATGTTTGTATAATATTCCAAAAAAAAATCTAAAATTAGTCGCGCGCTTTCGTGTGCAGCCGCCCACCTAAACAGTGGTGCAATACTACTTACTGTATTGGTGCAAAACTCAGGAGTTGTGCAATACTTTTCTCAAACCGCCTCGCGCGCCTCGCATGAGCAAAGTAGTGCAAAACATTTGAGTTTCGCACCACCCTGCCATCCCCTCCTTACGCACCTCGTGCGACCAGAGTGGTGCAAAATATCACAGAAGTTGTGCAATACTATGCCATTCCGCCCGTGCCTCACCCGAATGGTGCAAAGAGATCGAAGTTGTGCAATACCTTACCATACTTTCCTTCCATGCAACTTCCGCGCCTCGTCCGACCAGAGTGGTGCAAAACATTGAAGTTGTGCACTACTCTGCCATTCCCTCCTTCCGCGCCCTGTCCGACCAGAGTGGTGCAAAACTTCGAAGTCATACACTACTTCGCCATTTCCTCCCACTGTACCTCGCCCGAGGACGGCCCGAGTGGTGCAAAAAACATCGAAGTTGTGCACCATTCCCTCCTTCTGCGCCTTGTCCAACCAGAGTGGTGCAAAACTTCGAAGTCATACACTACTTCGCCATTTCCTCCCACTGTACCTCGCCCGAGGACGGCCCGAGTGGTGCAAAAAACATCGAAGTTGTGCACCATTCCCTCCTTCCGTGCCCTGTCCGACCAGAGTGGTGCAAAACTTCGAAGTCATACACTACTTCGCCATTTCCTCCCACTGTACCTCACTCAAGGACGGCCCGAGTGGTGCAAAAAACATCGAAGTTGTGCACCATTCCCTCCTTCCGCGCCCTGTCCGACCAGAGTGGTGCAAAACTTCGAAGTCATACACTACTTCGCCATTTCCTCCCACTGTACCTCACTCAAGGACGGCCCGAGTGGTGCAAAACAACGAAGTTGTGCACCATTCCCTCCTTCTGCGCTTCATTTGACTGGAGTGGTGCAAAACTTCGAAGTCTTGCACCATTCCCTCCTTCCGCGCCTTGTCTGACCAGAGTGGTGCAAAACCCTCGCAGTTGTGCATTACTTTACAATACTTATCATCCATCTCACTGTCTGCGTAACATGCACTTAGTGCTGCCAAAAGATACACAAGAAATTATTTTGATCAAGAAGGACAGGGAATTACATGACAATGACACTACAGCAGGTATAGTAGAATATGGAATGAAATAAACACAAAAAGATAAGAGACAGAGATATGTACATATTATGATAGCGTCTGTGTATGTATATCAAGATAAGGGAGTGGCATGGGCTTGAGGATTTGCATTAGACAAGACTAGACGCGAACACTATAATAAAAAGAACGACGACAAATTAGAAAATGGTAAGAGCAGAGGAGGTACAACTTACCGTTTCGGGGGGTTTTCCTTTTCCGTTGTTGCCTTTCTTTTCAGTGAAACACTTGTCGTAGCAGTGATGGCATGCAAACATTCCTTGACGTCTTTCACCATGTTCCTCCACTGGTCTGTGCTGTCGAGTTGATAGTTGCCACGATCCCGAAGAGCCCGACCCCACCATACGATCAGAGTCATGATGGAAACCAATCCATTGGGACCACCCTTTCGAAGGGGATCCCACATCGAATCGTCGGGGGCGACATAGACAGCGGCCGGCATAGCTTCACCACAGTGTCGAAATTCCGGCTGCATGGCATGCCACCATTTCACGATGGCTATCCCGAGTTCGGCCGAGTCGTGAATAGTTGGTACGGAATCGTAAGGCCGTGCTCCGTGGCGTGATTTCAGGACCCATCGGTTCCACTCCTCCGGTCGAGCAGCCAGGGCTGGCAAGGCACCCTACAAGAGCCATGACTGAGTAAGTACCGACAGTTCATCAAAGGCTAATAACATACGTACCTTATGATTATACCCAAGCTTTGCTTCCAACACGAGCCAAGCTTCCACGCATCCCACCCAATCGTCATCCAAATCTCGAGATAGAAGATGCTCCTTCGCCAGCACCAACCAAGACGGAGGTTCGGTGGATGGTATATTCTCTTTACTGGGCGCCATCCTGACATTCTCTCCAATTGTATTCAACAACTCCGCACGTTTTGATGGAGCTGCAGGGCGGCCTGACCGACGGGTTTCCGACTCTACGGCGTGTGAGGTGTTCATGGCCATGCTAGCTGACTGTGACATGTCCCCAAGCGGAGCCGAAGGAGGTACGACATCGCTATCAGGAGGCTCTGGAGCTCGGCGCTCGGCATTCTCCACAAGTGCTGAAGAGGGCGTGGTTGAGGATCGAAGTGCCGGCGGCGTGACATTCAAAGACAGGATCGGCGGCGTAACGGCTGAAGAATGCAATGGCGCGACGGTCGAAGGTGGTAGTGGTGCAATAATCGAGGCAGGCAGGGGTGGTGGTGCAACAATCGAAGCAGGCTGTGGTGGTGCAGTACTAGTAGCCGCAGATGTACCCCCCGATCCCAAGCCACCATTAAAGCCCATCATAGCACCGAAGTCTGGAGAGATCTTGAGCTGGAATGCAGACTGGGAGGGCTCGGCGGTCGGAAATAGAGGGGTTGCCGTGACATTCGAAGATTTAGCTCCAAACTGTGAGCCGTTATCCAATCCTGTCCTGGTGATGGAGTCTGTAGAGGTACTGAGCTGAGGCATGTTCGTGGTGCCCTGAGGCATGTTTGGAGCAGGCATAGCGAAGTTTGGTACATCGGCGGGTTGTGTGGGGGGAAGGTAGAGTTGGTCGCTGAACATTTCCTGCGCGTGTTCCGGGTGCTCTGCCATATAGCGGTTCAAGGCGTCTTCGAATGCAGGGTCCACCATAGAGTCCGGCATGAAGTTGGGATCAAACGTCGGATTTGTGCTGTTGGCGGCCTGCCACGCACCGCCCGACATAGACTGATCCATAGCTACAATACATGATATTAGCCCACGTATTCGTAGAGATTGAGCAATATACATACTGTTGGAATACGGGGCCGCATTGGACGCGTATTGACCAAACTGAGCTGGATTGGTTGTGTACTGATTGAAATCGTTGCCTTGAGGCGCAACGGGTGCGTACTGATTGTAAGTGTTGGCATGAGGCGCGACGGGTGCGTACTGATTGTAAGTGTTGACATGAGGTGCGACGGGTGCGTATGGATCTATACCGTCCGCCTGAGGCAGAACAGGTGCGTGTTGGCTGTCACCATTGGCGGCGGGCGCAACGGGTGTGTACTGTGGTGCACTGCCATGTCCGGTAGGCACGTCCAATGACTGACAGTCTGTGGTATGTGATCAGCACCGCAAACTTGAACAACATAGTAAAATAACACTTACTGTCATTCGCCTGTGTTGCACCACTAGCACTGAAATCGAGTGGCTGTGGTTGTCGTACACCTGTTAAGCCTGAGGATTTTCGATTAGCTTGATGCGCTTGTAGCAATAAGAATACTTACCGGGTTGTGCTCCTTGAGGTTCTGTTGCACCACCAGCGCTGACATCACTTGCTGGTTCTTGTCCAGTTTCCGTGATGTCTAAGGATCGTCAATGAGCTCGATGTAATTTACAAGTTGCCACTGAGACAGGGTTACTTACCGGTTTGTGTTGGCCCAGTTCCGCTAGTCGTTGATACATTGCGATTCTTAGCAGTAGGAACGATAGCTGGTGCACCAACTGTGACCTTCTTCGACTGCGAGTCTGCCGGAGTAGATAAGTTTGGGTCATAAGCATGTGGGCAGAGTGGCCATCTACTTACCTTTCGACCTTTTCCTGGGCTTAATAGTGGGTGCACTACCAGAGGAAGGAACGTTGGGAGACTCAGATGAAATTTGGCGGTGGGAAGAGTTAGGTCTGTCATGTGTTGCAGCCGAAGTAGATTCTGTGTGTGGGATAGCGCGGCTAGCCATGTCCGACTCGGAGCTATCATTCAATGCTAAATCTATAATGAGTAAAGTATAAAAATTGAGTAAAGATATGATATCTACCATTTGCGGAGGTATCCGTTTCTTCCTCTTTGTCGTCCTTGGTCTCTATGAGTGTGCGTTGTTCCCTTACTGACAAAGCTAAAAGCGTAAGTTTGTTAGAATAGTCAGTCTAGAGAACAAGTGAGAAGAATACACACGGTAAACCTTTTTGAGGAAATCTGTGAAAGGCGTCATATATTTTTCTTTGAAGTTTTCGGTCATCCCGAAGTTGTGACCTAGTGATGTTGTCGCTCCTACATGATAGCTAAAGAAACAATACAGATGAGTTTACATATTTTAAAGATACTCCAAAGCCAAGTCTTACCTTGCCGATGAAATTGCACCAAATGCATCAGGCTGCGGCCCGCCCATCAGAATTGAAAACGACCATCCAGTGCGCATGGCAAGAGAATTGAGCTGGATGTTTAGGAGCTCTCCAGCGGTCTCGATAGCCCTGTCAGACAGATTAGATATGTAAAGAAAACATTTGAGCAATCTGATATCACTTACGCGAGATATTGTGCAGGAGTGCGATCCTCTTCCGAAAGCGCTTCCTCCTCCTTGAATTTCACCTGCTCGTTTATCATAGCCACAATCTCTGCCTTGACTGTGTCGTCTTCTGCTTCGTACATCTCCTTCGCCGCTTTTTTGAAACAGATAAGGTTCCCACCTGCAGGCAGCTTGCCGCCGTTGGCCTGCGTCGTCTCTTCGATCAGCTCCTTCGTATATTGCTTAACCTTCTCGCTTCCTTGAATACTCTTTGCGTACATTTCCTCTACTTTCAAAGCACGTGTTTCCTTAATCGTCTCAACGGCTAAATGTTGGCGGCGGCGCCCGTGTCTCCCCCCACTCCGATACTCTTGGCCGGCCTTCCAGCGATACCAACGCTGCAGCTGCTGTAATAAATACCCTGGATCAGTACATATATAACAGGACAATGGCACAATAAGAAGTACCTGGATACGCCTTTGTACGGCAGCATTAAGCTGTTCTCGTTGGTCACTGTCTAACTCCGCCTCTGAGGCCGCAGTGGGAAACAGAATGTTGATCTCCGGATATGATTTAAACCATGCCTCCGTAAGCCGCCCCCAAAATCCCTCATATCTGCGCTTGGTAGAGGTATGAATCTTGTAATATTCAGAATAACGCGCATCTAAAAAATCAAACTGCTCCGGAGTTGTCCAGGTACTGGCGTTGCGCTGGGGTAATAATAAACTTATGGGTATAAAATAGGAAATTTGGAATGTTTACTTACATTTCCAGCGGCCATGAAACCGAGAACTTGGCGCGTCAGGGAATGTCTTTTTGTGTATATCAAAATAATCAAATCGGGATTGTGTGGGAGCAAAGGGACCGTGACCGAACTTAGACCGAACAAAGAAAATTCTCGAATCCTCAAATTTGGCTCATACTCTGCCGCTTTCTGGCCGTAAGACGGATGTCGGCAAGTCTCTTTGAGGCCAATAATATTGCTTTACGCCATCAAGCCACTCATAAAACTGGCTATTACCAACTTACTAGCCAATCGGAAGATAGCCCGCCTTCAGCCACCAAACTTTAAGTGCAGTCTCTTTTGTAAGCAAAAAAAATCCCCACAATACTCTTCATCCGAAGAAACATTATGCCACCTTTGCCTGAACGCGATTTGTCGAATTTCTCGATCCATCAAACCGAATTGGGGAATGTTTCCATTGGAAACATAGCCGAGATCACTTGTCCCCCATGTGAGTCCTTATCTGTCCTTATGGCATTTGTTTTGTTCGGCTACTTATCAGCGATCTCTCTCCACAGTGTGCCCGATGGCAAGGCTACCCCCTCTCACGGGTATATACGGTATGTTATTTATAGACATATATATACACGCGGTTAAATGTACTTATTTTATGTCTAGCCTCAGGATGTCCAGTTCATGACATCCCTCCCAACTTTGTCGTCGGCGACGGCCTTGATTTCTGGACTGGCATTGCCCAGACCCCTGATGGCACCACCATCATAGTCGTTGGGGAAACCTCCACCACCGAACCAACCGTTCTCCTGCCCCTTGCACCGCGAGGAACAATAATCACACTTTCTGTCCATTCTTTGGCGATACCACCAGAGTCTCCCCATCTTTCAAGCTCTCTTGGCAGTCTCCCTCCGCCCCCCCCACCATCTCCCGTTCTTTCTGGCCGTCAAAGTGATTCCTTAACCGCATCCCCGGATCTCTCTTCGTTTGCTCTCGCTTCTCCCACCCCGTCTGGCCCTCGTGGCCATCCCAGAGTGGATGCAAGTTGCACGATTACTCGCGACTTCGTTCGCGAGAGTCCTACTCCTCTCGGGATTGTCCCTCCCATTGGTCAAGCCAACCTTCTGCGCACTCCAGAGACTCCGACCCCTCGGCATGCAGGAAGTCCTCGCCTCCTTGATTGCATGACGCCTTCGGACACGGGCGACGAAGGCGATGATGATGGGGCCGTACGCCGTGGAATTCCCTGCCCACTTAGTTCCCTCGCACCTCCGCATCAGGACTCTGATGATGATAGCTTGGATTACGACCTCATCCGTTGGGCCCATATACATTCCACAGAATATGAGGTATTCACTGCTGAGGAGGCCATCGGCAATTACGAAGCCCAGAGTACTGACTGGGACAATCGAGGATCTCTCGCATTAGATGAACATCGCTTGAACGAGCTGCAGCTCAGTGAAGTGCTGGAGCAACACGCGATGACGATGCACAATCTGGGCATGTGCAATGGACGTTTGCATTTCCCTTCTGAGTTTCAGTCCAGCTACCGTACTAGAATGGACTGATTAGTGATTTCTGGCAAACGTTTGTATTTTATGTATATATCACTCTATATGTTCTTGTATTCTTTCTTGCACCGTTTGAATGTTATACGCCACTTCTTGACAAAAGACTGTGGAACGCCATAATTAAGAAATTAAGAAATTACCTTGGAATGACAAAACATATTGTCTTGATGACGAAAAAATGTGAAATGACTGATCAAACATTGCTTGTACTTATAGGCCATTCTCAGAGGCCCATCTTGGTTAGGATAAATATGCTCTACAATTTCAAGACAAATGTATTTCTCATCGCAAGTAATTTTGAGATGCACAGTCAAATTCACCGAAAGTGACGATGAGTTAATATGAAATCTCAAGCAATGCATGAACGTCAATGACCTCTGCCCTGAATCTTCTTCCGGACAAGGGATTGGGCCCAATAATTTGCATAGATTCGTATAAGATCATTCCTATTGCCATTTCCCAGAATTTGAGGAGCTCAGGTTCACGTTTGGTTATGCTATTGCAAGTTTGTATGTTTAAACTGAGGTTTTCAGCGGTCTTCTATTCGCATGCTGATTGGCTGGCTGCGCACATAATCTCGAAATAAACACATTCTAATAAAGCACTTGCTCTCGCTTTCAGCACAGTAGTTAGTATATATAACCCTAAGATAGATCTCAGGATATGGGAGCATCAAACATTTTGTACACACGTATACATGGCTAGATGTGTTTTTTTCAGCAGCATTCTATTAATTCGCTGATTGGTCGATGCTCTCCGAGGATCGACTAGGCGCCGCGAAAGAGGTATTTTTAAATTCTGTGAGTGGGTTCTTTGACTGTACAGTTAATTCAAGTGCCGTCTCTACTGCCGCACCACCCAAGTACTTCCTAACCATAAACCTAGCAAGCCGAAAAAAAATCCAGGTATCTAGCTCCTTCAACCAGAGTGTCTGGCCCTGCTCACTATGCAATCAGAATGACCTTCTCACCCCAAGAAATTCGGGCGCTCAAACACCTGGCACCGATGTACAAGGAGATCGCGAACAAATCTAAAAAGGAAAGAGAAGAATTTTTTGCCAAGGCTGAGCATATCTGGTATGATTACTGCCCTTTCCACCGTCCTATGGATTTGAGCGACGACGGGGAGTGGCAGTGGTTAAGGAATGGCAAGAGCAAAGTATGTATTTTTTCACGTCACTGGTTATAATCCTCACAACTCTTTATCAGTATATACGACGTGCATTAATCTGGGCGTCGTTCGCCGATTTGTCCACCATCAATCAGTCCTATTAGTAGCTGTAACTACCATCGATTTGCATAGTGACATTCAAATGCCCCATTCGCGCGTCCTTTTTTCACCACCTTCCAGTCCTGCAATAAATCAACAACTCGCCGTGCCTTCCAATGCTTCAAGTGCTCCCCCATCGTGTGATCAATATCAGAATATGGCATTGTTTTGAGGATGTTCCTGAGTTCATTCCATGAAGTAAGATAGGTGTTGATGTCGCGTCCAATTTCGGCCAGGATTTGATCATCGGTTCCCTTATTGTATCGTTGGAGGCGCTGAGCTTCATGTTGGCGTTGTTCGAGATGCCGGCGGCCATGCACTCTGTCCACTATGGCCTCTAATCCGCCGCCAGCAATTGTCCCATGGGGAACATGATATGGGGGATAATAATCCCATTTGGCGAGCGGATCTTGGTCGGAGACTTCCTCGCGCGAACGATATTCGAGGAGAAAAAAGTGGGATTTTTGTGGGATTGGCAGGGCGGCTTGGTCACGGAGTGCGCGAGGAATCGAGGGCCAAGTGGGGGATAATTTACTTTTTTCTTGAGTACGTTTCTGATACGCGCGCTTGTTTTGCTCCTGCCGAAGAGCTTTGGCCCTAGTAGTTCAACATATATTAGTTAGGTGATCGAACAACAGTAGAACAATTGTACTCTTTGGTTTGAGAATACACTTTCTTTTTTTCTTTACGAGCATGTTCGCACTCTTCCGCAGTTGTATGCTTAGCCACACGGCCCATTATTATGGTCGTAAAACAGTTGATGTTGAGCTAGGCTGGAAATTTAAACGGAATAATGCAATCGTGGTACACACGAATAGTCAACACATCAACCGTGATGGTAGCAATGTCAGACTGCTACACGACATGGTACATAAGTAGTGCAATAAAAGCTTACTACTAATAAGCATGAGGAAAGAGTTGTGCAAAACTTCTATATTATCATTTGCTAGAACACGATTGACGCCATTTCTGTACTCTAATATTCACTCTCTCCCTTGCATATCGCAATGCCTAAAGCAACTCGGAAAGGAAAGTCAAAACTGGTGTATTTCGAAGCCCCACATATACCAGAAGACAATACGGTCAAGCATCGCTATACCTTATTCTCTTCAACTAAGGCAGGATATCTCACACAAAAAACGTCCACTCTAAAAACGACAATTACACAATCAGGGCCAGAGTCCGGCAGCAATATTGACATTGACGAGACTCATGTCGTGACTGACACCTCTCTTGATGTCCATTCCAATGACATTCCCAATGACGCCGACGATCCCTCTTCATCGATAGATCCCCTATTTGATGCAGCCTATGTCCAACATCTCGAGGACACAGGAAATGATGACAAGATAAAGAGAAATCGACCGAAAGGGGTATGTTCGTCAAATCTGTCTAACCAATCATTGTCAAAACACTTACCCGGGTCTCTGCTAACATAGGACGAAGCCCTCCGGGATTTTGTACCTCAAATTGACCTGTTCTTGGAAGAACTCATTGCCCTTGAGAGTCGAGGACGTTGGCCTTCGGACATTTGTGCCCGCTGTCAGAATCCCGGGACTGGCGAATATCAATGTGTCGAATGCGGGACTCGCGAGATGCTATGTCGACAGTGCATTATGGAAACACATGAAGGATTGTATCTTCACCGGATTCTAGTGAGTTGTCACTACCAGTTTCTACCCCTTTTGTTTATGCTCTTCGACCATAGAAATGGAACGAGTCTTATTTCGAGAAAACTTCGCTCAAATCCCTCGGCCTACGCAAACAGCTGGGACACCCTCGTGGAGAGCCGTGTCGGAATCCCATATCTTGCTCTGGCGATGATTTCGTAGTGCTCCATTCAAATGGTATACACGAAATTGGGCTGGATTTCTGTGGTTGTGGAAGTGATACTCAACTGCATACCGTGCAATTGCTCCGCGCCCGCCTATTTCCTGCCACCGTCACCAACCCAAAAACTGCAGCAACAATGGAGGTATTAGATCTCTTTGAGATATTATCATACGAATCCAAGATGTCCGCATTCCAGTTTTATTATTCCTTAAGTCGGCTTACTGACAACACAGGAATGCGCACCCCAAAGGTATTGTTTTGTTTCGTCTGTGGAGAGTTTGAGGCTCTAGCTGAATGCTTCCTATAGGATCGTTATCCTTCATTCCTACGTATGATTCATGAATGGCGACATCTGTCAATGTTGAAGCGGGCGGGTAGAGGGCATGATCCTAAAGGAGTTGCGACCACGAAAGAGGGGGAATGCGCGGTTCTATGTCCGGCATGTCCTCAGCCTGGCAAGAACATGCCAGAAAATTGGACAGAACGTCCCAAGGAGTTTCAGTGAGTATTTATCTTTGGTTTTATTGAATCAGTCATCCTCAATGTTTTTTAGGTTTCTGGATACTCTATTCATCTCGATCGATGCCAACTTCCGTCTCAAACGCAAGAACGTTTCAAGTCATGACTCTGACCCTGGCTTAAGCAAGGGATACTCATATTTTGTCGAAGAAACACGATATCGCGAACATCTGAAGAATTACATATCCGAAAAAGAACCGGTCAGTAAATGGTAATTCTCAAATTCTGGATTATTGACAATTTTATAATGTTTCTAGAAAAGCTCGTGCTCGCGTCACGATGCAGTAAATCTCTCGGAAACAAAACCAGGGCAAGGTCATGCAGTGACTGGTGTCGGGGCAGTGGTATGCTCGCGGCATGATATGAAACGCCCAAATGCTGTCGCTCAGCTTCAGAAAGGTGAACGGTAAGTATTTTCTTGTCTTTCAGTGTTTAAATTCTCAAAGGGCATTTATCTCAGGTATTGCAACATGGATTACATATTCCACTCTACAATGAAGAATACCGAAGTCAAGACATTCGTAATCTCCTACGATATTGTTTGTCAGTGGTCGATTCACTTGCGAAAAAGAATGGCAGGTTATAGCCCGGGATCCGACTTTTTTCTGTTTCAAGAGGGCCGACAAGTCACGTTTCTCGTTCCGAAATTCCATCTGCCAGCACATGTGGCGAAATGCCGGACGCAATTCTCCTTTAACCTCACGAAGAACGTCGGACGAACTGAAGGTGAATCGCCGGAGCGTGGTTGGGTCGGCCCCAACGCTTTGGCGCCGAGTACGAAGGAAATGGGACCGGGTTCATGTCGAGATACCCTCGACGTCCACTTCGGAGATGAGAATCATAAAAAATCACTGGTCTAGGTAAGTGATCCTTCGTTTAATCGATGGTATCTGATTGGAATGTTGTACGTATCTTAGGTGCAAGCTTGTTGCGAAAAGTCATGGCAGCCGCACGCGATATGGCCGAACACGTCATCGGTCACCAAGAACTTGAGAGCACAATCTCGCGTGAAAGCCTCGACGAATGGACTAAAGAAGTCGAAGCTTGGGAAGCCAATTCGTCGCTGCGTAACCCGTTCGAAAGTACGGTATCAGGTACGCGTGTCGACTCATTGCTCAATTTCATTACTTGTATTGATGTCCACAATTGAAGGACCGACTCAGGCTGCTGTACGACGTGCATTAGCCGAAGAAGAACAATGTCTGTTGGAACAGGGTAAAGATTTCTCATTGGATGACGAGGTGACACCAAGTGTGTTAATCTCAACAGGAATTGATTTAGAGAATGAACAGTATGTTCATTCGAAAACATAATTTTTGACAACTACTTACTCTACCAATGCCTTCTAACAGGCGTTCTTACAAGGAGGCATGTTTGAAGTTGTGGGATCACGCACTGGATCGACAACACACCAAAATCATCCTACGTGGAAATACCTTGATACGGAAGATTGAGGCCTGGGAGAAATATCAGGTCCTTTACCTTCCAGCGGTCGCCAGGTTACGCGATGCATCACTGCGTAAGCTTGATCATACTGCTGAACTCAAGGCTCACGAATTATCTCTATGGCTGCCATCACAAATCAAAAATCTAATCGCCGTTCCGGAGCAATATCGCCGGCTCGAATTTGATCTACGAATCCCTCAGGCGTCGGAGGCTCTCGACGATCTTCGAGCGCAACTTCAAGTACGTGCTCACGTTTTCAAGTTCAAGGACCGTTTCGTTCGAGGTCAAGGTGCAAATACACGTGCAAGAAATACATTGGATGGGATCCAAAAGCGAATCAACACGGCCGCCAACGAGTACCGTGTCGCCTACGATGCTCTTTCTTGTTTAGGGACCATGTTAGATGAAACCGAGTGGCAAAACGACTTCCTTCCACTCAAATCAGAAGATATTCGTGACCTATCGGAAGGTAAAGCGAAACAGTCGGAAGGGAAGCGAGAAATATCTTGGATATGGAGGAGAGTTGCCGTTGATCGAATCGATAAGCCACAGGCTGACCATTTTCGTGAAGGTGAGCATTTTCATTCCAGTTTCATTTGGTTATGTCAAGTTGATGCTGTGGTTCAGGTGTCCGGATCGAGTGGGCGAAGTCCCGGGCCCGCGCCAACCGCTTTACAGAAGAAGTCTCTCTTCTAACGGAAGAAATGATGCGTGTCCAACGGTTCTTTGCATGGAAAGCAAGCGATTGGGAATCAAAAGCCGATGTCACCGCATGGCAGTCTGGTGATTCAATGTCGGAAATGCGGGCTGAAGGACTAATCGCTTATGCTAAACGTCAGGCCGGAATGTATAAATCACTAATGTTGCACTTCAGGTATCTTTGGAAAGACGTGCCAGCGTATATCGCTCGCATGCAGGCCATTATATTTGACCCAAGCCTTGCACTTCCCGGCGAGTTTGACGCACCTAAGATCACCAAATCGTAGCACATTTATACTTTGTTCAAATACTATGTCTCGTCGAGAACGGTGATTGATAGATTGTGATACATAAGTGATAATTTTAAATTATCTAAGTACCATAGGAAGTTGGGAAGATGCAGATTGACGTTCTATGTGTCTTGTACAATGGAAAGTGGTGACTTCGCGGTATTGCACCATTTAACGGAAGCGCAGTGAGGAAATTACTACTGCACCACTACGCAGCCACTACTCGAGTGTCAGGCAAGGCATATCCGGGGTATTTGTGCACAACTCTCCCGTGTGCTTCCGTTGATTTGTGCACCACTGAACGCGATAATGCGTGCACAGCATCGGCTCCGTAGATATTGCACAAAACTCACCCTGTTGCACCACTTTTCAGTGGTTCAGCCGCCAGCGTGCTTCCATTAAACTTTCCACCACTGAGGCGCTGTTGAAGAGGCGCTGGTTATTCAGAATATTCTTGGTAGCTTGGTTGGATATGGCACGAAAGGTTCATATTAATGAGCAATGTACAAAATTTACCCGTGTTACACAAGTTACAACTCCAAGTCCAGGGAAGCAAGAGAGCGGGGTGGGGGAAGTACTGCACCACTAAGGCATGCGGACAATAGTGCATAAGCTCTCAGTATTGCACCACTTTCTGGTTGAGGTGTGCGGTCTATAATGATTGCACAACTACCGAATATTGCACCACTCTTCGCGTCGCCGGAAGAAATGCACGTCGGTATTGCACCAGATCTGTACTGCACAAGCTCACAGTACTGCACCACTCTTCGCACAAGGCGTATGGGCAGTCTTGCACAACTATCGACTCAGAATGTTGCACAACTCTTCGCGGCGCCGGATACATGCACCGGTCAGTATTGCACCATATTTGTACTGCACCAACTCACAATACTGCACCACAAAATGCGAAGGCGGGGTGGGGAAGATACTATTGCACCACTCTCCGCGCAAGATGTTCAGTCTGTTTTGCACAACTGCTGAATGTTGCACCACTTTCGGCGGCGCCGGAATACATGCACTAGTCAGTATTGCACCACATTTGTACTGAACAAACTCACAGTATTGCACCACTCAATGCGAAGGCGAGGTAGCGAAAATATTGCACCACTCTCTGGGCAAGGCACGCGTATGATCTGTTTTGCACAAGTACTGAATGTTGCACCACTCTGCAAGTCCGCAGCCGCACCGGAGCACATGCACAAGTCAGTGTTGCACCAAATCAGTATTGCACAAATTCACGGTATTGCACCATTCCAAGGACAGTGCGAGCAGCTAATTTTAGGAAGGCCAGAGTCGTATCACCACACTGCGATTATAGACTTTGCTGCATAGTTGTGTATTCATTCAGTTGGACATTGCTCTCGGGTGCTTAACGGTCGAATGAGCGTGAAACAACCCTGGGGAAAGGCACAGAATGAGGGCGGTAATAATAGAGCAAATTAAGGCAGTAATAATAGAGCAGCGGGAAACGGACGGTATCAATGGGCTGATTGTAGAGCAATCTGCGAGCAAACCATTCTGAAGCAAACCAGGCCAGCATATTTATATTTATAGTGCTGCAGAAATAACATATGAAGGCGCATCAAAGGTTGCGAGACGTGATGCGTATAAGGGACCAGCTACCGGAAAGAAACAACGGAACACGGCAGTCTTTTGCACAACTTAGAAATATTGCACCACCCTCAAGGGAGGGGTAGGCTCACATGTAGGGCAGCATATAAGAAGGAATGGTGCAATAATCTCACCTACAACTGTAATTGAATATTGCACAACATTTTTGTTACAATAGTAGTGAGTATTGCACAAATATGGCTTGTACGGCTGAAGGGGAGGGAGGTGGTGAGGGGGACAAAGGGCAGAGGACGGCGACATACGTGGCGGATCTCCCGCTGCCCGGGTCTTCCCTGTTTTATCCAACTCCCATGTTCTTAAATGTTGCGCGCGGGCATCGTTGTCGCGTGCGTGTGTTGCGGTTGTTGACGAGAGCAGACGCGAGGATGGGCAGAGGATGGGCAGAAGTGAAAGGGGACGCCAAAACTGTTACGGTCAGGGACTTGGCGAGGACGTGAATAACGAGTTAAGATACGCGTTGTTTCGACGAGACGTACAAGTGAGCTACGTACGGACTAAGTAAGCTAGGTGAGACAAAACACATGACTAACTACGGACTTGATCATAACATCATCTCCCTTTTTACGAGGGAGTGTAACGAGTGGGAGGTTTGGAAACACGACCAGAAAGTAAAGTAGTGGAAGTGGGAGGAACGTAATTAGAACGAAGATTTTGTGAAAATAATGGGGGAGAAATAGGACGAATAGGATGAAATACAGAAGCAGAAGACACACCAAGATTACTATCTACGAGTGACCGTTCAGCAGAAAGTGACCGTTGGGGTAACAGAGACCGTGTGGGAACCGAGGGACCAGGGACATTGTGGGGCAATGGAGCGGATGGGGCATGGACGGAGGACGGGGACGGCGGAGCGGGCGCGGGAGCGACGGACGACGGAGGCTGTGAGGGATCAGAAATATTAGTATCGAAGGGAAATTGTTGTTGAAGAATTAAAGGATGAGGCCGTGGTGCACGAGGGTGACGACGGTGGAATTTTTCTATAAGTTCATTAGAAGAAGAAGGAATGTCGGAGAGGGGAACCCAGGAGTTTTCGGCGTCGGGTAAGCTGAACCAATGTACGAGGTATTCGTAACGATGGCCGGTTTTACGAGAGTCGAGGATGTTAGAAATGGATAAGGCGGGGTCGGAAATAGAGAAAGGCTCGGGATCGGAATGGGAATGGAATTCGGAGGGGTCATTATAGGGTTCGAGGAGAGAGGTGTGGAAGACGGGGTGGAGACGAGAGAGATAGGAGGGAAGACAAAGAAGATAGGATTGCTTGCCGACTTCTTGAACAATTGGATAAGGTCCAAGGCGGCGGTGATCAAGCTTGAGAGAGGGACGGGTGGTACGGATGTTACGACGTAGGAGCCAGACTAGTTGGTCGGGTTGGTAGTGAGGGGAGGAGAGAGCATGTTCGTTGAAATATTTTTGTTGTTTTTCTTGTGAATACGTGAGTTCGGCACGAAGTTCTTGGTGAATGATGTCTAGGCGTTCAGTGAGATCGGAGGCGGCTGGGACTGATACGTTTTCGGAGAGTTTGGGAGAGAAAGTGGGATGGAAACCGTAGTTGGCGAAGAAAGGAGATTGTTTGGTGGAGGCGTTATCGCTGTTGTTGAATACAAACTCGGCGAGAGGAAGGTAGTCAACCCAGTCGTCTTGCTGGTAAGACGAGTACGCGCGCAGATAGGTCTCAAGAGTCTGGTTGGTACGTTCCGTGAGACCATCTGAGCACGGGTGGAAAGCTGTAGAAGTTCGTGACTCAATGTCGAGACGCTTTGTTAGTTCTTTCCAAAAATTCGAAACAAAGAGAGCACCACGGTCAGAAATAATAGAATCAGGAAGACCGTGGTAGCGAAAAATGCGGTCGATGAAGATCCACGCAAGGTCGAAAGCAGTCATAGACTCGTTGCACGGAATGAAATGTGCAGCGCGAGTTAAACGATCACAAATGACAAAAATTGAATCATACCCATGGGACTTCGGAAGCTTGACGATGAAGTCCATTGATAGCGATTTCCAAGGACGGTTGGGAATGTCGAGAGGTTGGAGAAGGCCATAGGGTTTATGACGTGGTATCTTGGTACGACAGCACGTATCGCACGCCGAGACGTAACGACGCACGTAGGTGTAGATCCCAGGCCAGGAGTAGTCACGAAGGACTCTCTGTACCGTGTTGGTCCGGCCGGGATGACCACCAAGAACGCAGTCATGACGCGAGAACAAAATCTCGGCGCGTAGAGACTTGGGAACGTAGACACGGCCCTTGTGAAAGACCATATCGTCCTGGAAGGTAAAGTCGGAATCGCCTCTGAGAACCGCCTCACGCCACTCGGTATCTTCACGAAACGCGGTTTTAAAACGTTCGAGAAGTTCCGAATTGTCAATGGCGAGAGTGGTGAGAGCGTTGACAGGAGGAGAAAAAGAAATGGCATTGATCGCCGCAATATAATCTGTAGCATCAGCGGGAAAAATACGTTCGGTGTGAATAGGAGAAATTAATGCTTTCTTTTGGTACTCCAAGACGTCATCTCCCTTTTTAGGGAAATAGTCTGGACGTCGCGACGAAGCGTCAGCGACGTTCTTGGAACCAGGAGCCCAATCGAGTCGAAAATCGAACTCGGAAAGAAACATAGACCACCGAGCTTGACGGCGATTAAGAACATGAGAAGACATAAAATACTCAAGATTTTTGTGGTCACAAATGACCGAGATGGGGTGCGAAGTTCCCATTAACCACGGTCGCATGTCGCGGAAGGAATCCACGATAGCGAGAAGTTCCTTGTCATGAACTTCGTAGTTAATTTCGGAAGGGGAGAACTTGCGAGAATGGTACGCGACGGGATGAAGTTGGCCATCATCGTCGGGTTGTTGAAGGATGCCAGACAGAGCAAAATCAGATGCGTCTGTGGCGAGAGTAGCAGGTCTAGAGGGATCAAAGTGATGGAGAACGGGATAAGAAGTGAAAGCGCGCTTGAGCTTTTCAAACGCGTCATGCGCAACATCAGAATAAGAGAAAGTCGCGTTTTTATGTGTGAGAGAATTTAATGGGAGGGCGATTGAAGCATAATGAGGAATAAAACGACGATAAAAATTGGTAAAGCCCAAAAATGATTGAATATCGCGAGTGGCATGAGGAGCCGGCCACTCAGCAATGGTGGAAAGTTTCTTTGGGTTCATCTTGATGCCGTCAGCACCGAGAAGATACCCGAGATACTCGACCTCTGTTTTATCGAACTCACATTTCTTTGCGTTAGCAAAGAGCTGTGCGTCGCGAAGACGGTCGAGGACGAGCTTGACTTGAGCGTCATGCTCGTCTTGGGTGCGAGAAAAGATAAGAATATCGTCAAGGTAAACGACGCAGAACACGCCGACATAGTCACGTAACGTGTCCTGAATGAAAGCTTGAAAGGTCGCGGGGGCATTGGTCAACCCAAATGGCATGACGAGGTACTCATAAAGACCTAGAGAGGTCCGGAAAGCAGTTTTCCACTCGTCGCCAGCGCGAATACGAATAAGATTAAAAGCATTCTTCAGGTTGAGGACCGTGAAGAGTTTGCATCCGCGAGTGCGGTCGAGAAGATCATCAATATGGGGGAGAGGATACCTGTTTTTCTTTGTGATGGCGTTGAGACCACGATAGTCCACGCAAAGACGGAGATCGCCCGTTTTACGTTTGGTGAAGAGGATGGGAGAGGCCGCTGAAGACGTCGAACGGCGGATGAACCCTTTCTTGACGTGTTCATCCACGTATTCGGAGAGCGCCTTTTGCTCATCCTGGGTGAGTCGATACATAGGACCAAAAGGAGGATCCTTCCCCTCCTCAATGTCGATAGCGCAATCGTAAGGACGATGAGGAGGAAGGTTATCGACCTTAGTCGAGGAGAAAACGGTGTTGGCCCAAGCCATATATTTTCCAGGAACAAATGGAGAAGAATCTGTAGACGGAAGAGGGTCTTTGGATTCGGAAATGTCATCTGCGAGAGAAGAAGTTGCAGCGACGTAGGCGGGAGAATTCGTAGGCACAAAACGAAGAGCAGTAACAGGAGAATTTTTAGAATATTTAGCAAAGCGATGAGGATTCGAAATGGAGATATCAGGTTTACGAGAAGGCAAAGGATTCTCAAAAGAAGAGCGACCGAAGCCGGTCCACTTTGTGAGATACGAGAGATACGTAGGTGAAGGCGAAAGAGATATTTCGGAATCATGTTCGAAAGGAGACGTCGCAGGGGACGGCTTTGAACGTGGAGAATGAGAAGTCAAGGAACCGCGATGTAGACCGAGGCCTAATCCGGCGGTGGTAATTGAACACTCGTGAAGAGTATTCCGAGGAGGTAGGCGATCAAGACCGGAGCCTCTCGCAGGAACGTAGACAGGTGAGCGTGAAAGTCCACAACATGAAAGAGTAAGATCTGGATTATTCCAGTCGATGTCTGGATTATGGCATTTAAGCCAATCGAGACCCAGAATTATGGGAAAAGCCACGGAAACAACACTCAAAGAGATATTCTCTGAATGTCGGTCCATGGAAAGTTGAGTCAAAACGTCTTGGGTTACAAGACCGGAAGCTATAGGACGATTGTCCACAGCGAGAATAGGAATCGGTACATCTTTTGATCGACGAGGAAGTGAATGTCGATTACAAAAGACTTCCGAAATACAAGACGCAGAAGCGCCGCAGTCAATAAGAGCATAAGTAGAGATAGATTTTCGATTTGGGAAATTTAGAGTAATATTGATAAAGAAATGATCAGGAGAAGTCGAATCACGAAGCGAGGCAAAAATATAAGAAGGAGACGGAATAGACGAGAAGGCAATCCACTGTCCATTATTGAGCTGGACGTGGTGGATGGGCTCCGAAGGTGAGAGATGAGTCCCTACATCTGTATCCGGTAGCCCTGGGACTGGTGAAGATGGGCTACCGGTCAAGCTTTTCCCGAAGGAGAAGCTTTGGACTTTTGCGTATATTTACGCTTGGCAACGTCAGACATATTGGGACAGTCATGGACGGTGTGTTTGCCTTGACCGCAATAAAAACATAAACCTTCCTTGCGACGACGCTCGCGTTCGCTCGGAGTGATAGGTCCACGCTTAATCGTGTCAACCTCCATTGGGACAACATCGTTGTTCGACGACGAAGCCGCAGGAGCGTTGGTGGAAGGACGAGAATCATTAGGAAGCTGAGGGAAATAAGGCTTAGGGGCCTTAGAAGATCCATTCTGGCGTTCAAGGTTGCGACGATGAAGCTTGTTGTCAATATTAATGACAAGCTTAACATAATCATCGAGTTCCGAAGGAACATCGGTGAGTAAAGCAACAGCCAGAGCGTCCTTGACATTGTCCTTGAGACCGTCATAAAACATCTGAATCGCCGTTTGATCCGTCAGATCAAGTTCCCAAGAGAGCTCGCGGAAACGCAACGCATAATTAGACGCCGATCCCGGAGCCTGCTTGAGTTTGCGAAGCTTAGCTAAAGCAGTCGCATAGCGATCCGAATCTTCGAAATGTTTTTTGAATGAAGTGAGGAATAAATCATAATTTTCCATGAGCTCAGGGTGGTTCTTCTCAATGGAAGTATACCACGCACTCGGGGATCCATCCTTAAGATAGAACCCGAAGTACAAGCATTTGTCTTTGCTTGTAACGAGAGCACGGCGTTGGAGAAACAAAGAATTTGAGATTTCACGCACGAAGGGATCAACCTGCTGAGCCGTTCCATCGAACATGCGAGGCTCGCGGACACGGGGAGCACCGCCAGAAGGCGCGGCAGGCGCAACGGGTGCCGGCGCCGCGGGCGCTTGATGCAAATTGAGCCGTTCGACAATTGCGGATAGCGCGGCGCGGTTGCCGGTAGTTTCGTCAGCCTGGCGGGTGACGAACGCTTCGAAGTTGTGACCAAGGCCGTAGATGGCGCGCCAGAGCGTCCTACGCTCTTCAGCTTCAGTGGGCGAAGGAGAAGAGGATTGGGGAGCAGGAATGCCCTGAGACACATCAGGCATTTGGGCCTCGGTGTCACCATGCATTGACATTGTGCGAAAAGGGCGATAGAAGCGAGATAGACAAAAATAGACGAGATAAGCTTTTAGGTTGTGGTCGAAACAAACTGTTACGGTCAGGGACTTGGCGAGGACGTGAATAACGAGTTAAGATACGCGTTGTTTCGACGAGACGTACAAGTGAGCTACGTACGGACTAAGTAAGCTAGGTGAGACAAAACACATGACTAACTACGGACTTGATCATAACAAAAACGTCGAAGTTCAACAACTGCGAACAATCAACAAAGAATTCAAGCTCCGCTTTCGGCAAGCGGAGCTTGAATTCTTTGTTGATTATTCCACGTGCCACGTTGACCTTCTCAGCTTCAACCGTCCAACATCCAACCCACCTCCGCCGCGTCCCTCAGGCCTCACCACTCGCCTCATCAAGATCCGCCCCTCCAAGTATGGAGACCAGGGGACGAAGAAAAAAGGGAAGACCCGAGAGAGGGAGATCTCAAAGGTATGTAGACCGCCGTTCCAACCAGCCCCCAGCTAACACCCTCTACCTGTTAGGTCCATGCCCTCTGCCGAGTGGACGATGACTCACGAGCGCCCGCCTCACGCCTCACGCATCTCCTTTGCCGCCGCCGTCCCATTTCTCCCACTCAACGGCGCCCTCGCCTACCCCTCGCCGTGTGCCCCTCCCCTCCAACGAGGGATGTGGGCCGGCTCTAGCTCGACCACCACCACCACCATGGCCAGCAATGACCACAACCCCTGGAGGACAACATTGGCCAACAACGACGAGGTCACAACCAGCGAGGATGATGGCAAGCGATGGCGGCGGCGGCGGCTAGCAACAGCACGACCAGCAACGACCACCACCAGCGAGGACAACGGCTAGCAAGGACGTCGACTAGTATGACGACGGGAGTGCAACTGCCCGCGAGCATGTCAGCGCAAGTACCACAGGGCACAAGCAGGATGGGCGGCACGGCGACAAGCTGCGAGCGCGATGGGTCACGGATCACGAACCGCAACACATAACGACGAGACAGCGCGAGGACAGCGAGCAACGAGCCGGCCGGACGACCAATGGCATGGTTAAACAGACGTAGTTAGTGTTTAAACAGACATAGTTAGTGTTTAAACAGACATAGTTAGTGTTTAAACAGACGTAGTTAGTGTTTAAACAGACGTAGTTCATGTTTAAACAGATGTAGTTAGTGTTTAAACAGACGTAGTAGTTAGTGTTTAAACAGACGTAGTAGTTAGTGTTTAAACAAATGTATTTAGTGTTGAAACAAATATATCTGGTGTTTAAACAAACATCTTCGAGTGTTTAAACAGAAACATGGAGATTAAACAAAGCTATAAACGTCTGATAAACACAGTCCTTGTTTAATGTTTAAACTGTTTAAACAGAATTCAAGGGGTAAGGCTTTGATTAAACAAAGTCTACCTGGTTACGGCGCTTGCGACCTTTTCTCCGTCGGCGAATGTCATTTTATCAACGTCAGGAGAAATATTATTTGGCCCTTCCTCAACATCTGCCTGCTTGTTAGTAGGCGTCTGGAATTGGATCCCGGAGAAATGTGCTGTGGAGGGATACACGGTCTTAGCAGAGAGAAGGCCAACACGAGCGACCATAATGGTTGCCGACAATCCCTGTCTAATTATTAGCTCAATGGAACTACGCATAGATAGAAAAAAAACGTACAGAAACATAAACGCCGATAGCTTGGATGTAGTTTTGGGCGCAAATGGACCGCGTATGTATTATATTTGAGCCGGGCAATACACCGCTTATGGCAGTAGCCAGTGCTGTGAGCGAATAGACTGCGCCCGATTGGACAACGATATCGATGATGTGCCTGTATAATTTTCTGGAAAATCTTGTCTGACTGGAGGACGAATAGATTTTATAGGCAATGAGGGCGGTCGTGATAAGGCTAGTGGCAAATGTGGTAAAGTATGCCGTGACCACCAAGTCATTGAATGTGGCTGCTAATGTCGGAGACACAGCTGAATTATTGTATGCTGCGCGAAGCACTGGCTGAGCCAAGAATAGCCCTTGAAATAGAAAAAAAAAGTATTAGTTGACGTGCGACGGCATAACTGCCGGACCTACCGATTTCAACGACGAGCAGAAACGACGGTACCAATATGACACGAAACGACTGACCCCAGACAAAGAAACAGCGCCATATCTGTTCGTGATATACTGTAAATCTTGAACCCATTTACACAAGAGTTTTACGCACAAGAAGCCCATCGGCAAGTATCAAGACAATATAGATCGCAATGTCGCTTGCAAGAACCAACCACTCTGGATTAGCGTATAACGGTGAGAAGACCGAGTTTCGTGTGCCCCCATTGCCAATGAATTGCCCTTTCATTTCGACCACTGAAAGCCAGTATAGACAATGCTACTCAAGCATTGGATAGTGATAGTTGCTGGAATTACGCGGTGGTTGGAAGCGTTCCTTGGGACTGTGAATCTGTCAGACAAATATTCGATGCCCAGCGATTTCTCGGAAACTTACCATAAGTATACATCGTTCCGATGTAAATTACGATATAAATTCCTGCCAGAAAGTTATTCTACCGCAATTTAGCAGAGATCATGCAAACGCACCCATTAAAAAGACATGAACGACGGTGGCATCAAATGCGCTGATGATAGCTGACTTTGGGATATCCATTGACACAGGTATGTAGAGTTCCGACATATTGTAGCGTAGAGTGTCGAGATACCGAATTTCTGAAGCGTTGAAGGTTTTATATATCACTTATTGGAGCGATGTGAAGATGATAAGGTTTTTGTTCTGAAATTTCCTGGCGTTGACACATTTCTGATGTTTCAAGAGCTCAACTCGTCCTATGATTCTGTAATGTTTATGTGGAATCAGTTTTCATCCACATGCTTACCCCTCTGAGATTTCGTAACTGAATTGTTCTGCTATTCAATCTAACATTCCGCAGGGCGGAAACGCTATACTTACTTTGCACATCTATCGCTGATACACTAACACAGCTTCTTGAGCGAGATTTATTCCGAAATTAGTCTAGTCTTATCACATAAATTCAGTTCAGTAACTTGTTCAGACAAGGTGTGCCCATTGAGCGTCTCCTGAGATGTGCGAAACAGGCTGGTGTGGGCGTCGTTCAATTGGACTAGGTAGAAAACGATGAGATGCGTCAGCCTGTTGAATAAGGTGTTCAGCAAGCATAAATAGATATAAAAAAATTCTGTAAGTTAATACAATGCCACTTCGTCAGCGGCTCTGGCCAATAGCTGGCCCAATTAGCCATGCCGGATAGCTCACAGTCTTGAACGCTATTGACATGCTCAATTCTATGTTATTTCCGAGTTAACGAGTTTGGGCCGGTTCGGAAACTGCGGGATTAAAACCCTGTGGGATTGAAACCGAATGGGATGGCCGGCAGAAAGTTGTCAAACCACCTGAGGGCGCAAGTACGCATATCATACTATATTTGACATGGTCATCTTCCTGCTTGATATCCTGCTTGATACTGGGGCTGTCCATCTGGCATTTGAAGATGGGACTGTGTGTGCGCATGGCTGAGTGAGGGCACTTTGCTTGGTGATCTGTCAGTGTCAGTGAAACGTCACGGAACCACGCACACACCCAGCATTTGCACGCCCCGCACACACACACCACGCGCATCTTGGACCTCGCACACGACTCGCTCACACCGCGCAGACAGCTAACTCAGTCGGCCATCCCAACCCCAAAAATCTTCGCCGAAACGGGCCAGAAATCTGCTGGAATACAATAGCTCTTTTTACGTTCTACCAAAGTTAAGTTGAGCACCATTACTTATATCGAGAGGATGTTACTTATTTTACCCCCATATACCGTTACAATTTTACAAATTCTTGACGAAATAGTAACGCGTATACCTATCTATTTGAATCCTCTAATTCAGTGAGCGGGAGCGGGCGCCGGGTGGGCCTGGGCGCGGCGGATGCGCCCCCTTTCCCGACGGGCGTCTCCGTGCTCGTGCCTGCGCACCCGTCACCAGCCCCTGCGCGAGGTCGTGCGCGAAGGACGCGCGTCGAGCGGGTCGCCGGCCCGTGTGCCGCTAAACACGGGACCGCCCGAAGCGAGCGCTGGTCGCTGGTCGCTGGTCCGAATCCTTGCTTGAACCATACACGATGCTTGTAACTTTCATTGTGCCCCCCGTTCTCGGCTTTTGCCCTCTACTTGTGTGCTTTTTACTTTGAACCGTCTAAGCTTCCGCAAAAGTTCTGCTCGAAGGGTTTCCCTTCCGCTGGACCATCCCAGCAGTTTTGCAGCGGTCGGCAGATCAATGTGGTAGGCACTCAAGCTAGCGGCCTTCCCTCGTATGATGTGTCTCGCAATAACCGGCATCCGACATGTTTGTGTCTCCCTCGCGTCTCCTAGGAGGGTCTTTCGAACCTAGAAGCCCTTCGTGCGTCATCTTCAAGTTTTGACTACATGTTACGCGTTCTCGAGGTCAAGCATGATGGATTATCGATTATCGCCAAATCTGTTATCTAGGTACGTTATTCTATACGCATTCCGAATACATACCGATGGTCCTCACCTCACTTCCCCATTCCATTCCCATTACAAACTTCTCTCTTCTCATCCGCCAGATCTCGCGTAGCATGTTTTCGCGCCCTTCAAAGATTTCGGTATGCGCTATGAGCACAAATCGGACGATTTGAACACGTCCTCCCATGTCGCGACAAACACCATTCGTGTCGAAGAGTGTGCGGGATAGGCATCATCACTCCCGGAGTCGCAGAGTCCCAGGGGTTCCTGAGAGCGAGAAGGGTTGCGATGAGCGAGTGAGCTGGGATCCTCCTACCCCGAAATTAAACCTGATAAGATCATGTGCAGATATCTGACTGCCTCTTCTTACTTCTGCGTCCAGGAAACAGGTCACTACATCTGCCTCGAATCCCCAAAGGATGTCGCCGGTCTCACGTCGTCTTCCGTCGGGACCCTGCCCTCTGCTATAATCTCGCTGATTCCATGGCCATCACGGAAACTGAAGTTTCCTTCCGGTAGAACGTCCAAGGAGGTGAGATGGAGACGGAAGCCGAAGGGAAATCTAGTATGTGGAAGCGAATCCTTTTCATGAAGCTAGCTGCTAGACCGTACGAGGAGCGTTGCGCGTTTTATGTAACCTATCAAGGTATGTCCACTCTCCGCCACCGCTCGTAAAACCCTTCTAACTGACGATGGCATTTCTCCCGTTCTCCAAGCCCGACGCCTTGAGGGCCTCTACGTGTGCAGATTTTGCGTACGCTCGCCAGCTCTAGCGACTCTCGTCGATCATTGATCGTCAATGTCCCTTCTAGCTCTCATGCCATCACTGCTGCCCCATGTCCTATCTCCTCGATGCACTTGAAGTTTACTCAGCTGGACTTTAACGAATCTTCTGCACATTATGTACAATCCCGACTTGTATTCTCCAAAAAAACCTCACTATTACCAAGCGGTAAGGCTCCATCTGGTTAAATCGACCGACACATCTCACCGACTGACACATCTGAGGCAGAACCAGCGATAGGAATTACCATTGATGCATGCCACCCTCTATATTGTGGAACTGCCCTCCATCTTTCTCGCGCGTGGAAATCGAGATAATATCCACCAAGATATCCGCGGTGACGTTGGGCTGACGCATAGTCCTCCTCAGGCGCTCGCTGTGCATGTCATTTTCTATCAAAATGACGTTCACTGCATGGTTGCGAAGATTCATACGCAATGTGAGCTATCGGGTGAGGTAGACGCGTAATAATAATAATGGACGCGGCACATACTCAAATCGGTTTCCACCGGACCAGGGCATTGGGGGAACGCCACTGCGGGCTGCGTCAGAGAGGAATGCATTCGTGACAGAATATCGCAATGGAATCACATACCTAACCATTCATTCTCATAGTGGATCTTCCGCGTAACCCAGTTCAGCGCGGCCTTGCTTGTCCCGTAGGCCGCCTTGTCCAGACTTCCTGGATGAATCAACGACAGGCTTCCCGCGCCGGAGCTGATGGGGACGAAACGTGGTAGCGCGCTGGCTTGGAACGCGTCGCGGATGGATTGGAAGAGCACGATGGGGCCGAGCACGTTGACCTAGCATCGAGTGAGTCTTTCGTGGAACTTGAATTTCATAGAGAGAACGTGCGTACAGAGAAATGCTCCTGGAATACGTCCACAGGCGTTTCATGGAGCTTTCCGGTGTAATTGGCGATACCTAACGGTAGATATAAAGGGAACATAATGAAGAGACAATACGGGAACCTCACCTGCGTTGGCAATCACGGTATCAACACGGCCGTGCTTCGCCTTGATCTCCGCCGCAATGGCATCGTTGCCTTCCTTGTCCCCGGCGACGTACTTTACGATCTCGACGCGTCCAGGATACTTGGCCACCAGCTCTTCGAGCTGGGAGGCACCGCCGGAGGGTTCACGTACGCCGGCGTAGATGATGGCAGAGGGATCTTTGGACGCGATCGAGTCGACGATGGCTAAGCCTGTACGGTAAATTGTGATGCAATTCAGTGGATGTGAAATGGCCAGGTGCAGTCGACGTACCAATGCCTCGTGAAGCTCCTGCAACGAAATAAATTTGGCCAGACATGATGGATGAAAAGATAATGGTACTGAGGGGTGCGATGAACGATTGTTTTATATCGGATTCACATCGCTGGACAGCAATGCACCTGAGCCATCAACGTTATCAGTAGAAGCTCGCGTACCCTGTGAGAAGATGCCCTCAAATTCAGTATGTTTAGTCATGAAGGCTCTTGACCTCTCCTGACGTTCAAAATTTATCGCCCTGGGGTGGTGATGACGCATACCGCTGGCATGCCGCGGCCAGGGTTTCGACCAGCCTCCAAAGCTCCTCTTGCCGTGCGAGCAGCGTGCGAGTCATTGAGCAGAGGCTTGTCGCCGGATCCGGGACTGCCAAAAATAGGCAATGCGGGTCCAAAGCGAACGGACCCGTAAATGTTTTTCACACGCGCACGGACCTTGTAACTGACTCTTCGTTCTTATTCTCATCTCGCTGCACTGAAAAACTGCTTCCTGGCCGCTTCTTCAATTCTAACCCTTCTGCAGACGCTGATGGATAGCTTAGGAAACTGTTGCTACATGCACGATGTTCTTCTGGCAGCGACAACTGAAAGGGGCCAGAATGAGGGAATGAACGAGCATGATATCTAGAGTACGAATTCTGAAGCACATTTTACAATCGTCTTATATCTATATTACATTTTGGCGTCACCTTGTTCCCTATCGCCAACCGATATTCTATCAGTGTTAATGGTACCAGTGCTTGGAGTGATTTCCCTGTCCTCCAGAGTACCTGTATGTTGGGTGGAACGCGCGTGAAATTGAAGTCCGGACAAGTGGACTGAGCCCGAGGGAAAGGTGGTGTCTGGAGCAAGAAGGTTAACACGAGCAACCAAGATGGTTGTCGATATTCCCTTAGTAGATTGTTAATACAGAGAATTAGGCTGCAGAAGTTACATATGAAAGGGCCACGTACTGGGATAAAAACAGACAAGGAATTGGCATAGGCGAGAAAAGCGAGGCTTTGGGTGCCGACTATGTTGCCATTGACTATAACTGTACTTATTGCCATTGTCAGTAGTGATAAAGAATATACGACCCCGGATTGGACAATTATATCGAGGATTTGCTTGAATCTTCTCGAGGAACAGTTTTCCTGTTTTGGGACAGAATAAATTCTGTACGCAATGAGGGTCGTTGCCGCAAGGGAGGTGGCAGCTGATGTAAAGTACGCTGCAGCTAGCAAGTCGGCGAACTTTTCTGCTGCGGCCATCGACACTATTCCACTGCTGTATATCACATGAAGTATGATTTGAAGCAAGAACAATCCTTGAAGCAAATCAAAAGAGTCATTTAAATTTGACCCTATCTTTATATAGCTTTCGGGCTCACCACTTTCAATGGTAACCAATAGCAATAGCAGCAGAATCACCCGAAATGAACGATTCCATACAAAGAAACATCGCCATATCTGTTTATAAGATGTGATAAATTCGGAGCACATGCATGAGGGGTATATGTACGCACTAGAAGTCCATCGGCAAGCACGAAGCCAGAATATGCCGCGATATTATACAACACATCGGACCATTCAGGTGTGCCAATCAATGACTGGAAGACAGAATCTCGACTGGCCCCATTGTTAACGAATTGCCATTTTGTAATATACCACTGGAGGCCCGTTTGGATCATGCTACTCAAATATAGTAACGTGGTAGTTGCTGGAACCAGACGGTGCTTGGATGAGCTTCTTTGGACTGTACTTTCATCAGATGAATATAAACGTAAAACAAAATAATTGAAAACTTACAGTGAATATACATAGTTTGAAAGTAAACTATTGTGTACATTCCTGCAATAGTAATTCAGTCTCTAGCTGAGGCATGTACTCCAGGCAGTGGTGAACCAGACGTACCAGTTCCAAATATGAGCAAAGCAAATGAATTGAAGGTAGTGTTTATCTCTGATTCCTCGATATTCACTGGGACCTCTAGCTGTGACATTGCGTTTGAGAAAGAATTCAATCGTAAATCGAGTAGGTGGTGCTGAGTGCTGAAGCATTACAGCGTTGGTTATGGTCATATATATACGGAGAACGACCACTTTGTCTGAAATATGAGAATCGGATCAAAATCAGACGATCACCGCTCGTTGATCAAATATGCTGTTCTTCACATACACATAATGGTTGGTGGTACTATATATGTGAGCTCAATATGATCATCAACAGGCCGCTCAACACGATCAACAACAGGCCGCTCAACATGATCATTAGTGAGAAATTGGTATGTGGAATAGTAAAAATATGAGGAATCAGAGTAATCATTTTAGCACGCTGTGCACATTAAATCACCCACAGAGCTGCCACAGATAAACCAACTTAGCTTCAATGGCATAGCCCTTCTGCGATATTATGATCGGTGTTTTCGAATCATGATGCGACGAGGGCATTCGTGAAATCAATGTGAAATGGAGTTGCGGAGAGATGTCGGCGTAATTAATACTATGGGACAACTATGGGAAATACGGCCCTCTGTATTAACTCTGTTTTTCTTTGTTGATCCATAGCGCACACATCTTGCAGTGTTCACTGTTTATGCGATCTAACGCGACTTAAAGTTTGGCGTTACGACACTATTCGTAGCCATTCCTCTGATCACGGAAGAATAGAAGACGGAAAAGTACAAGGCTCCACTTTATAATTACGGTCCCGAGTTTCAAACATTGATACATTGGAACGGATCGACGTCGATATGTTTTGAAAACATGAAGATTTGTCGTGTGAATACATCTTCTGTCATATATGCTCCTGCACGGACATGCATTGATTAAAATATCTGATGATCAACACATTCATTGCAATGCGCTTGATGCAGCAACATCCCAGCTTATCTCTAGAACAGAGGAGACACCGTGTTCAGATCGTATACGATGCACACCTCCGTCGCCCGATCCAATACGGCACAAACTCCAACATTGCGCACCACCACCAGCAAGCCACGTCGCAGCCAATACCTACGCGCAACAAGGAAAAACGCGTCCGCGCCGCCCGCCACTAACCATCTCAGCGAACGATGATCATCGCCAGCAGCAAGGCGCTGCAAGCATCACCCACAAAAAAAATCCGTGCCAGTGGCGCCAGCCAAAGTGCGCACCGCTTCTAGAACAGAGGAAACGCCGATACAGCGATGCACACCGCCATCGCCCAATCCAATACGCACACACTTCAACATTGGGCACCAAGGCGCCCCCGCGCCTGCATGCCCGCCACCAGCACACCACGTCGCAGCGCCCCAGTACCTGCGCGAAATAAGTACAAATGCAAAATCCGCTCCGTCCTCGCGCAAATTCATCTCAGCGACCGGCGTGCATCAGCAGCATAGCACAGCATGGCGCCGCAAACGTCAACAAAAGAAAAAAAAAACGTCCACATGGGGGGTGCTGCTGATCCAAAGAGTGTATCAGAGCATGCTGCTGGCGCTGGGCAGATTGCGCAGCGCCGTGGCAGCAGCGTCGCGTGGAACACCCTTGGGGCGCGACGCGTACTCTGATGCCAGCTGGAGCTAGCCCCACCCCCCGATAGACTGACGCGTTCTGCAGGCGATACGATACCGCGCGGGAAGGGGGCGCGAGAAGGTGATGTATGGCGTCAAGCGCTCCTCGATATTATACAGATTCTTATGGCTGGCCTTCTTGAAAGTACCCGAAAATAACCATGCGCACATCAGCCAGAGCAGTGGGCCGGAAGAAGAAGACAAGGCACGAGAGGCATCTGCGACGCAAGTCGCGCATCCCGCCACACCTCAAGAGACGAGCCTAAGCGCTGTATCGGCCGCCAAAGTCGCGATCCTGCACGCTCAATGACCACCCCGGTGGGCTGCACGTATCCCCCCGATCGCCAGATCCCTGCGCCAGCCTCCGTGTTGGGCCGCATCCTGCTGAGAGCGTTCAGAAAAGATCTATTCAATGATCATCTCCCCCGGTCGCACTGGTTTGCTTTGCCCATGGCGGCGCTGTGAGGGAGGGAATGCTGGTTGGACTAACGTGAACGCGCGTAGCATTCGGGGTGGCAGACTGGAAATCTGGGATGCGGCGTCAAGGCATCGCTGCTGTGGACGTCGACGTGCCGCATCTTGTTTGGCACTGCGTCAGCGAGGCGGCTTTGACACCACGGACATCACAAAGAGATACCGGGCTTCCCTGCCAATGACACGTCGCTTCTTCGTCGTCATCACCATAGTCATTCGCTAATTGCTCTGTCAATGTCTGCGCATACCGCTGACAGAATGTGGGGTTGCTCACCGATTTCTTCTAATGGATTATGGCATGTCGTTTTCTGTACCGTTAGCGCCGTTGGAGGTTCGAGCACCGCATATTTGCCGTCGAGGGACATTCGAAACCACCAAGAGCCTTTGCTAGAAAACTTGTGACCACTGTCCGACCTGAACGTTCAAACATCTGCGGCGACATACATAGAGCCGCTGAAGGACGAATCAGACTCGAGTACCACGCAAATTACAGGCGGAAACTCACATCGCGGTTCCTACAGCACAGCACCACCACCACCCATCATCATCGTCGTCGTCGTCTCTGCAGTGGTCGTCGGAATCCTCATCAGCATCGCGTTACGGCCAAGGTCGTCGATTCCACAACCTGCCCAGCACCGACACCGTATAGCCTAGTGCTGAGATCCGAGGCCGCATATACATGGCCAGCGCACCACGTACACCCCACACTTGTACTTATCCAGCCTGATACGCGAGATGCTACCGTTGACGGATCCGG